>JAHDVE020004088.1:0-79848 GCA_022606495.2 Halesus radiatus
TATTTCTTTTTTTTTATGCGAGTATCACACAAGAATTCCTGCTCCCAACAGTCTGGAGCCAGTGAGACTATGGAATCCCCAATCGGGGTATGCTGTGAGGCTGAAGGTAGTGAAGAGAGGAAGGAGATGGGGATGATGAAGTTGTGGAAGTACCTGTCTATTCAGATCTGGTCACCAAACTCGGCTAAAGCCATTTCAAACAACGTTTCGATTCTGAATGGTGGTATTACACCATGACTGTACTGAAAGTATCTACCAGTCTGGAACGTTCCGCAAATATTACTACATATTTTTAAAATTAATAAATTTTGAAATAACACAAATTAATCAAACAAAATTTATAATTTCTTCAAAAGGTTGGTATTCATTTGGTGGCGTCATTATTAATAAATGAATTGAAAATTACTTTGTAATAACCACTTCAATAATATATACATATCAACATGTTTCGAAAGCGATGCTTTCCTCATCAGGAATACTAAAGTATTCTATATATTCCTGATGAGGAAAGCATCGCTTATGTTGATAATATGGTGATTACCAATTATTATAAAGTACGCCGGGATTTGAATCTGCGACCTCCGGATTCGTAACCGAGGATCGTAACCACTTAACTGCGGAGGCCGTCAAAGTTAGCACCTATCTTTATCAAATTCAATATTTGTTGTTTTTGAAAGTTAGTCCCTTATTAATAATGACTTGCGAATGTAAGTCAAAAGCACGAATTTTTCAATGTTAACCTTTTATTTTTCCGTGCAATGTACACACGCGTTGACTAATTTGTGTTCGAATTAAAAAGAAAATAAAAATGTAAATCGACAGTAAAAGCAGATATCTCCAAAAATGACGAAGTTATGAGATTTCAAAGTGATCTAAGGGAAGTACGTATATCAATGTAATCATTATTTCGATTTCCTATCACGAATCGATTTACATTATGAAAACCAAAAAAATTTGCTTTTGTAAATTTGAAGCCTTTCCTGTAATTTCGCTTATTAGAATTAACAATACAAAAAAATTAATTGAATTCTACGAATTAAACACAATAGCGATTAATGAATTATTTTTAAATAATCTTTTTTTAAAGCATTTACTTATAGAGGATATCACGCGCATTTGAGTGGTAGGCCGACATGTTTTTTTTTCACGCGTATTTGCGTAATCGCTCGGGAAGCGGTTAAGACCTAGGAACATTGTTTGAAAAGGAAATATGTTAATACGTAAGAGAGAGGGAGCGCTTTTATATAAATAATGCTTAGGGCGTAAGCAATCGTTTAATTGTTTTTTTTTTAATAAAGCACGATATATTTAGAAAGAGAAGAAATCTCCAGACTACTGACTAAGTAGCAAAGAAATACTGTGAATTTTTCATACCTATAACATGTTATTAACCACACGTATTATTTATATTTTTCGGAGCATACTTTGCGATTTTTTTCTATCGAGAGAATTTTATAGAATCACTTTTTCAACTATCATCTGAAAAGAGATTATCTGCAAATATTACATTTTTTTAAATTGCCTAAAAACTTCATGTTTTCAAGGGAAGCATGCAATAATATGTACCTTTATGTAAGTTTATCAATTTGTTCATTATTGTATTTTATCGCAAATTATTATCTACTAGCAACAATCACGGGTTATTTTAATATTGTAGCATTCGTGAAGCTTAAAGTTTGCACCCTTCTTTGCAAAAAGAATATTAAACAATAAAAAACTTTATATTTATTTTATTAAGATAAAAAAAAATAACAACGTAAATACAAAAAATAATTATAAGTACAAATGAATGTATTTAAAAAAATGAGAGAAGGAAAACATTTTCTAATGTGGTCATCTATTGTCTTCCATCGCCTATTCTAGCCAAACATTGCAATCTATTATTACTAGATTCCGTCAAGGAAATGGTTATCATGATGTCAAATATATATTTTTTTTAAAGAAAGACAAATATTCCCTGGTTACGAATAACCTGACAATATTTGAAAATCTCCTACTACCATCACAGTAATCGGAAGATGATGCTTGTGTTAAAATGGAGGACTTAGCCAGCCGAGGAATTGAACTCACGACGCCTGGGTGAGACCCAAACCCGATGTCAACTCAGCCACTGACCGGTCGTTTAATATGACCTGATTAATTAATTTATTAGACAAATCAGTGTAAGATTGATGCAAACGAGCCTCTCGCAAATTCCGAACCTCTGATCATCGCCCTTGCCCCGAGAGTCTATTGTCTCTTATTCCTCGCCCTCTTTAATATATTGCAAACCTGAAATCGACCGTCTGCCTCTGGGTATATCATTCCTCCATTAACCGGTCGCAACTCCTTGCGCAGGCGAAACAATGTCAAACGACAGACCCAACACTCGTACAAACTGTACCAACATATCAAAACCGTAAGGCTCAATATCGCACTCGGCCGTAACAACGGTAACAGTACACATCCCTGTGTTTGTAGCCAGACCTAATCGAAAAGGTCCCAAGTTATACATTCCACTTCAGGGGGACTAGTTCTTTTGTTGTTGGGTTGAAGGGCGGTTTTGGTTTGTTGCGCGTGGCGGTGCGATATTTGTTTTTGTGAGTCCAGTTGGAAAGATACGTCAATAAAGTGGTTGTGTTTGGAGCTAAGCGATTCCTCGTAACGCGCGAGCAGGTAGTGGTGTAGGCGCTTCCCAAACTGTGGAAATGTGATACGTAATTTGTAAAGGTTATTGTGGAACAGAATTTCATGAGAAAAAACGTTAAAGTGATAGGAAAATGATACACGTGATTTTCATCGAGTCGTTCAACAAATGTTTGCTTTGTTTATCCTTACGATATCTGTAGAAAAAATATAGCAAAAATTACAATCAGCATTCTAAGACCCAGCGTCAATGTATTATTGAAAATAAAATATCTTTGTGTGGATCACTTTCTCATGTTTTTATATCTATTTTTTATACATGTCAACTAGTTTCGACACTACCCGTGTCATCATCAGGGCTAAACTAACTAACTAACCATCTCGCCGTTTTTCCACAGGGGTAGGCAGAGAGGACACACCGACAAACAATTTAGTCTTGGCACACACTTCTAGCTTCATTTTAATTCATACAAACTCTTCTGTTATTCTGACTCTTGACATGAACCGAATAAAGTTTTTTTCTGCTGTGTGGAGGGTTTTTTTGTGAAGAGAAAGGAGTATACATGGATCTAGAGAGACCCGTATTGTATGAGGGATGAAATTCAGAGGGTGGCAAATCGTTTAATATCTGGGCTGTGAACTCAAGAACGAGTTCTGGAAACGACCCGTTTCCATGTGATAAATGTCAACCGTGTACAAATGTTGGGCCCGGGTTTGGTGTAAAGGGATTAATGACGCCAGTTCCTCAGACCATCTTCCATTGAAATACCGGTACAACAAGGACAACATCTCCACCTGACGCCTGTGCTCTAAAGATTGCATTCGGTTTGTTAAGATAGGAGAACCTGTCAAACGGACAGCCTGTTTCTGCACAGAGTCAAGATTTTTTTAAAATTGGTTAGCTTGACCGTGCTATGTCTTCCTCTGGCATTCCTGACTTTTTCTACCATTCACATTCGCGTCATATATTCTCCTTATACTCCTATCTTCGTTCATCCGCTCTACAAGCCAAAACCACTTGAGCGTCACCTTCTTAATCTTACTCATTACACTTACAGCCTTGGATTCATTGTGGATCTCAACATTTTTCACACGGTCATACATGGTCTTACCATACATACGCCTCAAGGATCTCATTTCTACAGCAATCAGTCATGATGACGCTGCTGACCTAAGGGTGGACTGCCGTGAATTGGTATTTTCAGGAATACACAGTTCTGATAAGTAAGCCGGTGCCATTCCGTTAATTCACTTTAATGCCACGCAGTAAAGCTTGATCTGAATTCTTTCAGGACATTTGAGCCAGGGGAGATTTTTGAGATGCTTTGATATGTGAGAATATTTAGTGCGAATACGCCAGTGAGTACGCAAGGTTCCAACTAACGTGAGAAGTTTTGCTGCAGCGTTAGAAACTGATTGCAATTTGTTAATTTGGTATTTGGGGAGACTTGCATATATTCCGTTGCAGTAATCTAGACGTGACACAACGTACGAATTGACAAGCAGTTTAGTCGCCTCTGTTGGCAGGTTTCTCCATACTGCTTTGATTTGCCTCAATTGAAAGAAACATGTACTTACAGGTCTGTTTAAATGACTTTTATTTAATCTTTATTATCCTGATTTACTTTTACCACTCTGTATTGCCGTGTTTCCTGACTGCTACTGGTGACGAAGAGATCAAAGATGTTAGTTATTTATACCTTAATTTGAAACACCAATAAAACAGATACCACTTTACAGTCTTGCCATATGCAATTTAACGATTGACATTCGATTGATTAGATACTGTTTTAACAGTTATACCAGGGCTGCGTAAATGCAGTGGGTGTCAAATTCATCAGAAGGGTGTAAATACGAATTATATGTCAACATTCGCGTATTATTATAGTATCTGAGGGCCTTGTACAGTACGCAACCCAAAAAGGCTGAAAAGCTTTACCTACCTTAAGAAAAAGAACCATCAGAGAAAATAAAAGATTTTAAAACTGCTTTCCATGAAAACGATTATTTAAATTAAAAACCTATTTTTTCCACTTATTTATTTTCGACCGGACCGGTTTCACCCTATCATGGGCATCGTCAGACTGGCACAATTAAATATGAAATTCCGGCTGAAAAAAAATTATAAAATTTAAAAAAAAACTTTAAATACATTTTACAGGGAACTAATTTTAGGTGCATATGGTATTCTAAGTTCACTTGGAAAAAATGTATGCATGTTTATGTACATATATTTTGTTTCTAAAAATTTCCGTTTAATTTTTTAACTTTTATTATTGTATAGAAACTAGAATATCATGTTCATGGTTGTACTCTAGAAATGAATTAAATGTATAACAGACCATAATAGTACTCCCTCTCTAAACACGAGAATTTTTAATTAGGGAGGTATTAATTAAAAAAAAAGAAAGTAAAAGGATTATATAAATAAATAAAATATTTTTATTCCTTACATATCTACTCATATTACCATGTAAACAATGTTGTTAATTATATATAATAAAATATCTTTAAAAAATAATCTAAGGTATGGTATTTTAAATTAATAAATTCTTTCTATATGACAAATTTACAGTTTTTAATAAGATAATCAAATGGTTATTTTCGAAAATTCAATGCAAATAATTCATACCCGAACTTGAAAAACTACATACAACCTACCTTAAATAAATAAATATATATAAATATAGATAAATATAGATAAATATAGATAAATATAGATAAATATAGATAAATATAGATAAATATAGATAAATATAGATAAATATAGATAAATTTAGAAAAATATAGATAAATGCACGCCATTGACAGTACGCAAGGTTCTAACTTACTTGAGTGCTTGAGATTTTTTCCTCATATAAAATTCTAAAATAAGTTTATCAAAATTTAGTTTCTGTGGTGTGTGATAAATGGAATGTAAACAAAGGAAAAACTTCGAAACTATTGTCGAACACTGTATATAGTGTGCAACAATTTCTATGAAGTGATTGAGAAGATATCATGGTCACATTGATTTATTTCAGAGTTTCATCGAAGCAATGGACGAAATAAAAAAAACACTTGCGTATACCTAACTAACTAACTAACCATCACGCCGTTTCTCCGCAGGGGTAGGCAGAGAAGACGGACCGCCAAACAACTCGATCTCGGCATGCACTTCTTGCTTCATTCACATTCATACATCGTCTCATACATTCTCTTCTATTATTCCGACTTCTGACATGGCCCGACTCAAGTATTTGATTCACTTGATCTTTCTTCGTTCATTCGCTCCACATGCCCAAACCATCTAAGCGTCCCTTTCTTAATCTTACTCATTACGCTTATATCAGCCTTGCATTATTTACGAATTTAAAATTTTTCATACGATGGTTTTACCACACATTCGTCTCAGAGATCTCTTTTCTACGGCATTCAGTTTACTTTCATCTTTCCTCTGCCAATTCCATGCCTCACTGCCATACATCAGGGTTGGTACAGTGCCACCCATTGTGGACTGCTGGCTTCGCTTCTTTGGACTACTTTTTGTTAGAGCCAACTGCGTTTAGTCCTCCATTAATGAAGTTTCCTGCATTCACCCTTCTTTCAATATCCCTATCAGTCTTTCCATCTCTCGTAAACATACTTCCCAAATATACAAACTCATCGACCGGCTCCAAGTATTTGTCATTCACAACTATATTGCACACTGTTTTCGTACTCTCTCTTTCAAACACCATGACTTTAGACTTACTTACATTCATCATTAGCTCGTTCTTCATGCATACTTCATTCATCCTAGATACGAGGGACTGTAAATCCCTCGTATCTAGGATGATATAGTATACCTTATTTCTAGTATACCTTATTTCCTAAAAGTAATGATATTAGTCAACCTTCAATTAATATTTTATTTGTTCTTCTATAAATAAACCTAGGACACGTGTGGCCGAGTTCACCCCTCCCTGCGACCGTTTAATTTGTTGAAAATCTGATAATCTTGTTTTTGTTCTATTTTTGTTTTGGAATTCCACGAAATTTCGGAGGAATCAAAGAAACTCGTGATAATTATAATATTTTAACTACCGTTGACTTGGATTACAATAGGATGGCACTGGATACAAAAATGAACCCATGAATGAAGTTTTGTAAGTGGTCCTTGTGAGTTTGACACCCAAAATTGAAACAAGTGATGCAAGGTGTCAGATCCAAATCCGACAGTTATTTTTGCTTTATTGATACCTTCAGCACCGGCGCGTACTCCGAATACGCGTGTACAACATGTATGCTTCTTATTGTTGCATTTCTATTATCATTTACTTTTATTTCTTCTATTTTGTATATGATGTATTATATAGTAACTATCGTTTATAACAAAATAAACTGTATCTATATTATTTAATCCTCGACGTATTTTATTTCCATACTTAGTTACCATTACTGTCGCTACATGGCACTGCTCCCCAACTCGAACACGAGAAAACTTTCTCTATTGAGTTGAGTACTTTTTGTTAAAAAAAGTTTTTTTTTTGTAATTAGCCACTAAGATATATCTCTATGATTCAATATTTTATATATATATGTATATATTTATATTAAATTTTAAAAAATTACAAAATGTACACAGTTGTACATATTGTCTGTTTGACATCTCGGCTGTGTAGAATGGCCTGCCGGATTTGTGTTTTCTCCCACCTACAGCATGGGTCTCTTTAAGTCCCAAGTTTACTCCTTCCTCTCCTCTAAACATCCCTTCACAATTCTATAAGATGGGGAGACTCTCAGAGGTGGAGTAAGATGTACTTTACGTGTAGGTATCTTACCGTAGGTATCCATCTTTAAGCGGAGGTATCCTAGTGTGATATACCTAGGTTAGCTCATGGTAAGTGAATCGTTTTGTAATATTGGTACTTCTTTCACATGAAGGCATTGGTCTTGCGAGATGGGTGTGCCCAAATATTTAAAACTGCTGGGCTCATCTCGTGTAATCGATTTCAATGGCATCTAAATAAGTTTCGCATATTCATGTTTTTATATGATCTACAAATTTTCAGTAAATTAAGGTTTATCAAATTATTCATATTCTAAGATTTGTTCTCCATAGTAAATAACAACCAAAAAAACAATAAATTCTGGAATTTTTGTAATCGAAAGCTAAAAATAACCTTTATGTGCGTGGTTTGGTATTTAATTTATTTTTCCAAAATCTATACGGTTTATCAATATTTTTATGGTAGGTTTGTCAAAGGACGGTTCGTTCCATTTGAAGACGTGAAGAATACAAATTGAAAGAAAATGTGAAGGTTTTAGTTTTTATAGTAATGCGGCGAAAATCTTGTTCTCTCAGTGCTTGAGAAAAAGGAAACTATTCTGATCGATTTTGAGTTTTTTTTTGGCACCGATGAGCCGATGACTCTATACCTTCTTATTTTTAATTGTGGACCGTCAGGTGTCCACTTGGGACATAAATGACTTACTCATTTTTTTCCAAATATATCGGTTCTTGACAGTTCTCACGTATCCGAAGCGTACAGTTTCCTTCAAATCGTCAGCCCATCTCATCTATGGATAACCCCTGCTTCTCTTTACCAATCAAGGATGCAATCTATATACCCAACATAGTTCTACCTGATATTGGAGATTGTGATGGCAACTCTAGACCAACCAAGAGCCAAATATTTCCTTACCTCTGTATTGTTTATCTCGTCAACGTTTCTCTCATATCAACTTAAATATTACTGCCCACCTTGAAATCATCCCGCTCGGTGGTGACTTAGCGCTAAGTTGGATTACGCATGAAATTAAAAAGGGATTATGCGAATCTATGTATGGCCGCAGCGACCACTCAAATTTAAGGGTTAAATCAAGTTTCAAACCCTTTTAAAGTACTATGTATTACGCGCGCTGTTCTACGCTAAAATAGGGTGTATAATATTTGTATGTACGAAAATATACAGGTTGCGTTAGTTTACGTCAGACATTTCCATATTTCTAAATTTTATTAATTGCATGTGAGAATACTAAATTAATTTGATCTTCTTTCCATTGTCCTATTAGGGTCGGGGATCCGATTCCAGTTATTTTTAAGGATAATATATAGTAAAAACAATATTAGAAAGCACGGGGATTCACTCCTGGCATCGATGCTATAAATAATATAGATTTAATATATGCCAGTGATAGGGTGAAACCGGTCCGGTCGAAAACAAGCAAGTTGAAAAAGTTACCATGGTTTTTTTGTCATAAAAAATAATTTTAAAATGGAATTCCACCGTGAAATGACAGTTTCAAAATTAGAAATAATTAAGATGTAGTCCTTATACTCGGGCGTGGATCCTTTTTGCTTAACTGCGTTTCCGGTTATCTCGGATGACAGCTGTCATTCAGCGAATGACATTTTTTTAAATATCGATCTTTGCGTAGTTTTAACAAAAGAGAAACTGAATATTATCGTGAGTTTAACTTTAAACATTATTAGTGATTTATCTGTCGTACAATAATGGTATTAAATCAGCCGAATGAATGAAATTGCGATGTTTGTAAAGTACCTATCCCATAATATTTTGCCATAATTTTGTAATATTGTTTAGTATATATTTTGCCCTGATGATGGAATGGTTGTTCAGAAACTCGTCGGCGTTAAAAACTAAAAGCACGTTAAACAAAGTTTTTCTCTTTCAATTATTAATTATTTTTATTGAGATTTAAAAACCTAATTTTAATGTTTAATCATTGTAGTAAATAATATTAACATAACCTAAATGAAACGTGAAAATAGAAAAAAAAACGACAGAAAATAAAAAGATTTCAGCCGCATTTGGGACTCGAACCCAGGACCTTATAAAGAAAGCTGCAAATAATTTGGGATAAAAATGGAGAATAATATTAACAAATCTTGAATTTGAGATATGATATCGATGAAGATGACATAAATTGAACTGGTCTCATTAGCTAAGTTGGTAAAGCGGTTGCCCGGTATAGGCAGAGGTTCTGGGTTCGAGTCCCAGATGCGACTGAAATCTTTTTTTTTTCTGTCATTTTTTTTCCGTTTTCATGTTTCATTTAGATTATGTTAATATTATTTTCTACAATGATTACATATTTTTACCGTTTCATTTATAGTACATAATTATTTAGTAGTTTAGCTTATTTTATAACGCTATTCACAATTATATTTTAGTTCTTATCAAGTGAAACTATAGAAAAAACCTTGAATTTATTCAAAGCATATTTTTTGGCTTTCATAATTTAAACCGATTCGTACTAAAGATTAATCAAAATTGTAATTTCACTGATTCAACTATTGCTTGGCGTTTGCTCGCACCTGTTTAGGTAATGCGTTGTACGCCTTTCGGAGTCAGGACGGATCTAATGAAATACAACCAATAAAAATAATGTAATTTATTCCAAAATCTCTTTAGGAAAGATGTTGCACATCGTGGATCTAGCAGTAGATCTTCACTTCATGGTGTGGGAGTTATTTCGGCCATATGAGTATAGCTTAAAAGGTTTAATACGATGACCTCTAAGCCACACAAATAAAGACACTTTTATTTTCTCCGATCGACCTTTGCCATTCCACCGCAGTTATGCCACCCAGTACAACATAAAATATTTCAAAGTACCAACCCCTAGTAATCATAATATAAGGCTTTCTAGGAGTGGAGGGCTAATAAAGGGAGGTTTACGTAACGCAGCGGAATGTCAATTTTTACTGTTGGTTTTTACTGTCGCGGAAAAGGTTTGGCTCGCAATTAAATTTTTATTCACCTCGAAGTCCAATTGGCCGAGACAGAAATCAGTTCACGTTCTCACGTTGCAGGACTCCAACGTCCCATTGAATCCCATAAAGGGGAAGATTATTTATTTAAGTGCGTTGTAGGCACTGGAAAGTACCCCTGAAACTTGCTTGAATCTGAAGCTAGAATATAGGATTAGAGAATTTATGACTATGCACGAGCTTGAGCTTTCCTCGTATCCTGCTGGTCACTTTTTAAAGTTCGTAAATTATTAAATATTGTTATTGTGTTTAATTCGTAGGACTCCATACAATAATTACATTTTTTTTTATTTAAAGAAAATATATGATTAATGCTATTATAAATTCTCTCAATATTAAAAGCGGGAAAAAAAACATAGTTCAATGTAAGTACCTCAGAGAAGAGAGAATTTTATTTATCACAATTTCGGAGAAAATCGGTGTTTATCGAAATGTTAATAAATCTTTTTAAACACCATAAAAATTGAAATCGTGTGTTGGTAAATAAAATCGTATAAGCAAGTCGTCACAATGTGTCCTAATCACAGTTTTAAAATGGCTTTAAACGCCGAAACAGCTGTCACAATAATACAAACAAAAACAAAATAAAACAATTACTTTATTTGTAACCATAAAATTTGTTTAATTTATTACAACCAACCGGTTTCGCTTAACACATGCGTCGTTAGTGTACAAAATTAAATCTACTAATCAACAAAGACATTGTGTTTGCTTATATATTGTGTTTGCATATAGATTGAGACAAAACATAATAATGAATAAAGGAACAGTGAGATAGCATGAAATTAAAATCTAACATAGAAACATAGAGAAGGAGACAGATCTGTACATAATAGGTTACCGTATTATATCTTAAGAGACAAAGCGTCACATGAACATGTGATTAAGGGATAATGGGAATTTTATGAGTTCGTGGGAAATATATTTAATAATGGGTTATTAGACACATTTAATTGATTATTAAAAACTTGGCTTTTGGTTTTGGAGGCTTTATTTGTTTCAAGTGCTTATAATTTTTTTAATCTGTTTGCCACGACCATTTGTGTGCAGAATATTAAATTTAAAAATAACTAATAAACAAACAAAAAAAGTTGTGAAAAAAGCAATAGGTCTAACAATAGTTGATACGAATAAGTAGTGGGTAAAATCAGTCAATTTTTTGGATTTTTTTGTTATTTGTAACATATGTAAAAAAAATTTATTAAGGTATATTACTTGTATAAAAAATATTTATGAATTCTTGCATATTACTTATGTGAAAAAAAAACATTTCTTCTATGTTATTTATATAAACAAAAATTGTTTAAGGATTTCTTCAGTAATACTTGCATAATAGTAAATATTAAGGATATCTCGTATCTTAGGTATGTAATGAATTATTAACCCTTTAATAAAAGTGCCTTTTTGACAATTCCGGACTTGAAATCATTGATGTATTATTCGGTTAGTACCAGAATGGACACATGCGTCGAGTTTTCAGCCAGGGGTCGCGGATTCAATCCTCTTCTGGTCGTACATCATTGAAAAAACAGCATTTTGCGTTTATAGCGGTGTAAGAATGTTTGTTTCTCTGTTTTTATGTTTGATAATCTTACGAAATTATTTTACATCTGTTGTAAGAAAAAAATATAAACATGGACGATATCTGTGTAAGGGTGGAAAAATAATTGCGATGCCAGCAATAAGTGTTTTTCATGTTAGCTCACTCATTTATATAAATTTCATTCCTATATGATATGCAGAATGCTTTTTCACAAGAGCACGAGAGTCCTAACTATCCGAATCCAGTGGAACTATGGCATCCCTATTGGGAGGCTAAAGGGAGTGGGGAAGAGAGGGAGATGGGACAAAGGAAGGTTAGGAAGTACCTGACTATTAAAATATGGTAACCAAACCTTCTTACATTACCAATAATGAGCTAATGATGTACCATATGTGAGTAAGTCTAAAGTCATGGTGTTTGAAAGAGAGAGTACGAAAACAGTGTGCAATATAGCTGTGAATGATAAATACTTGGAGCAGGTCGATGAGTTTGTGTATTTGGCAAGAATGTTTACCAGAGATGGAAAGACTGATAGGGTTATTGAAAGAAGGGCAGGCGCCTGTTTCATACAAAACTGAATTTTGGATTGGAGTCCAAAATACCCATCCAAACGAAATGATCTATTTTTTTTAAATTAAAGGTTTAGTAAATATCTAGTACGGGTGTGAAGTACTTTATTTATTATTGTTTTAATTTTTTAAGTATGGGCCATGAAAACAAATCAATTTTCATAATTTTAGATGCAGTGCAGCCGTTCCCCTTAACCGCTAACAAAAAGTTGTCCAAAGAAGCGAAGGTAGCCGTCCATAATGGAGTGCGGATACCAACCCTGTATAGCAATGAGGCATGGAACTGGCAGAGGAAGGACGAAAGTAGAGTGAATGCTGTAGAAATGAGATCTCTGAGGCAAATAATGCGGATTAACGAATAGAAGTCGGAATAACAAAAGAGAATGTATGAGACGATGTATGAATGTGAATGAAGAAAGAAGTGTATACCAAGATCGAGTTGGTTGGCGGTCCGTCTTTTCTGCCTACTCATGCGGGGAAACGGCGTGATGTAATGGGTTAGTCAAACACGGCAGTTTCGATTCTGAGTGGTGGTATTTCACCAGTGCGATACTGAGAGTCTCCACAACATTAATATTATTCCTCTTATTTAATAGGACATATATGTACTTAGCAAAACTAAAACATTAAAACAATACTAATCAATACACATCAATACTTGTACCACATTTAACACATCCACGCGAACACCTCAGCACAGGTTCTCCTAGTGAGATGGTGACGACACATATAACACTCCATTCACAGTATCACCTCTTCAAACCTACCTTACACTCCACATTATAAAACACCATACAAACCACCTTTATTACACTTTTTAAAAAATGCATGTTATGTTAAATAGTAAATAGATATAAATAAATATAATCATATTAATATTAATTATTTTTTATTGATTAATTATCGATCGTCATGTATTAAACATCTCTGTGGGTACATAATATTATTATGTATGCTATCGTGTGAGGTGTGTGGGTATGTATGTACCCTCCTTTTATGTCCTTCGCTTTAAATGATTAATTCGTATTGATTTTTTCACATTGCTACTAAGTTCAATTTATTTTGTTTACTATACAGAATAGATCAGCGATGAACAACCCGCGGCCCTCGAGCCTATAACGTGCGACCCACGGACCTTTTCGTTAATACAAATCAACAACATTAATTTATCGAGTTGACCTTTGACAAGTGTTTCCTCCTTTGTTTAATCCAGTCTCTTTAGGACCGCTTTAAATTCTTTCGTTTCTGAATGATGTATTTATTTTTGTCTCCGTTACACGTGGTTCTAGCTGACAAGTGTTTTCATGTTTACCACAGAATAACAAGGAATTGCTCGAAAACGTTGTAAACCTGCTGACATATAAATATTGTTGTTCACGTTTAGCGCTTAGATAGCGTAAATTAGTTAGGTATACGATAATACGCTCCGAGCGGAAACTGAATATTGTTCGAAAAGGCAATATGTTAATACGGAAGTGAGAGAGCCTATATAAATAACGCTTATGGCTTTAGCGATCGTTTAAAAAATCTATATATTCGTATGTATAAAAATCAAAATAAGTAAGTTTGTTTGTTTAATTGTCTTATATTTTCTCGAAAATTACTTGAACAGTTTCGTTGAAAATAGCAGTTTGTTTTTATTAGTGCCTGGAAGGTTTAGAAAATAGTTTGAATGAAATCCAAATGTAAAACTATTGATATAACGTTTTAAAATTAGTATGAAAAACATCAACAAAACGTTTTATTTAGGTTAGCATAACACTCTGGTTAGCCATAGATTGCATATTCAAAAGAAGAAGTTTTTTTTGGGTAGAATATTTTCAAAATGGAAAACACGAGTAGGTACCTACTTAAGAACTTTGTGATTTAGATATATTTTGAAAAAATAAACGTTTGGAATGAAATAAAATATTCAAACGAATGTTTCTTTATTTGGAGAAGGTTACTTTAGCTGTCAAATCAATTATGGCACCCCGATGACAAGTGAAAAATCTCGAGCAAGGCCGGGTACAGATCAGCTAGTATTGAATAAAACACGACATGTATAGGGTAGAGCAAAAATTTCAAAAATACTGACTTAAGCAGCATTTGAAGAATCGCTGCGAATTTCTTCATAACTATAACATGTTAAATAACAGAGCCATATGTGGTATTTATATATGTCGGAGCATATTTAGGGATTTTTTGTCTTCGAGGGAATTTCATGTGATTACTTTTTCAACTAGACATCTGAATTCTAAATATAGATTTTCTTAAAAAATATTTTCTTTTTTTAAGTGGAAAAAACTTCAAGTTTTCATGCGAAGTTTGTAATATGTACATAGAAATCCCGAATGGGCGATGCAATGAGAAGTAATTCAAAATCATGTGTTTTGGTTTGAAAATTAGATGGCCTAGAAATGTTATATATGATTTAATTAAATACTGAAAATAGAACATACCTTTTTATATGAATACCGTGCAAGAGTCCCAACTCCTCCCAACCGTTTGGAGCCAGTGAGACTATGGCATCCCCAATTGGGAAATGTTGTGAGGCTGAAGATATTGAGGAGGGAAAGGAGAAGGAGAAAGGAAGGTGGGGAAATACCTGGCTGTTCAGATTTGGTCACCAAACACAGCTAAAAGCCATTTCAATCAACGTTTCAATTTTGAATGGTGGTCTTTCACCTTGGTGAAAGACTTCCACTCTGGAACGTGCGCAAATATACTATATTTTATTTTTAAATTAAATATTTGTGAAACGGCACAAATTAATTAAATAAAATTTACTTACGCATGCCGGGATTTGGAATCTATAAAACATTGATATTTTTTCCTCCCCTTTTAAATTTATTCTAATAAAATTGTCCAGGTTCACCGCAGGTTTCTAAGATTAGCAGTATAACAGTTGAAAAACTTTATTAAGATTGCTTGAAGAATCAAATTAAACTTATTGCACTGCTGGTCTTCTTATAGTGAGCCATTGACTGCGTTAATTAATAGCCTTATCATTTTCTCCACAAAGCCAAAAAGCCTTATTAAAATTTTTTAAAAATATGTGTAATATAATATATTAAGAATAAATATATTTATTTATTTATTCTTAAATTTGAATATAAAAAAAAAACATTAGCCACTCATCTCACTAGGACAATCCTGTGTTGAGATGAATGGCTTTACAATTTGATAATAATCAGTAAATAGTAATAATAGCCTTATCATTTTCGCCACAAAGCCAAAAAGCCCTATTAAAATTTTAAAAAAATATGTGTAATATAATATATTAAGAATAAATATATTTATTTATTTATTCTTAAATTTGAATATAAAAAAAAACATTAGCCACTCATCTCACTAGGACAATCCTGTGTTGAGATGAATGGCTTTACAATTTGATAATAATCAGTAAATAGTAATAAGTAAATAATAATAGACGAATAAAAATAAGTAAATAATAATGAATAAATAATAAAAATTAAATAATAATATTTTTTATTAATTGATAAACTAATGTTTTTAATACAAGATTTTTGTGCATAGCGCAAAGGGTAACAATTATTTTTATAAACAATAATTATTAGCCTGAAACACTCATACAAATTGAAAAAAACCTTCCGAGAAAAGATAAATGTCGCCGACAGGACTCGAACCTGCACCCTTCTGATTGCCGGTCAGATGCTCTACCGCTGAGCTACGTCGGCTTATCGCAAACCCGCCAAGTTAATCAATATATACTAGTGTGTGATTCAATAATTACTGTTTTTATATATGATAGAGGTATATAATATACCCCTAATGGATACGCCATAGTCCCCCTGGCTTCAGAGAATTGAGAGCAGTTTGGACTCTTGCGAGGTACATAAAAATCCAGGCTCGACAGTTCTTTAATAAATAACAATAACTGACAGCAACATATAAATAAATTTTACTACTTTTTATCACCTATTACTATCCTCTCTATATATGAAAATGAATGTTTATATATGTGTCCTCGATTTTCTAGAAAATTACTCCACCGATTTTGTTGAAAATAGCAAAGTTTGTTCTTATTAGTGCCGGGAAGGTTTAGAGAGTAGTTTGAAAGAAATCCAATATGTAAAACTGTTATTATAACTTTTCAAAATCAGCATGAAAAACATTGAACCCATTATGTTTGTATTGAGGTTAGTCAAAATATATACCACTGCGGTTAGCTCTAGATTACATATTCAATAGAAAGTTTTTTTGGGTAGAAGATTTTCAAAATGGAAAGCGTAAATAGGTACCTACTTAAGAACATGATTGTTTAGATAAATTTTGAAAAAAAAAAAATGTTTGTAATGAAATAACATTTTCAAATATTTGTTTCTTTGATTAGAGATAGTAATAGTTGTCATAAGGCATTACTTTCGCTATCAAAACAATTATGGCACCCAAACGACAAGCAATAATTCCCAACTTCATAACTTTATTCCAAAAAATCTAAATAATCCCGAGCAAGGCCGGATACATATCGGCTAGGATGTAATATATAAATGAATAAATAATTGAAACGTACTCGAACAACAACGGGTTCCTTTGGAGTTCGAGCACGGTGAGCTGAAAGTGGAACTCAAAGTATTTATATCTATTTGAAGTAATTTATTCCGCAGAGTGTATTGGGAACACTGAACACTGTTTGATAACATACTTTCATTTTAATCAAGTCACCGTAGGTAAGTTAGTTATGTGCAGTGGGCACCGTACCTGTAGGCAGTGGGTACATACTACGAGTGTATTGTAAATTGGTATGAGAATCGATTTTGTTCGCCGCGCTGTCAACTACAACTGGATTTAGAAATGCAGGTACCCACCAAGCTCTGAACAGATAAAACCTAGACGTGTCATGATAATAATATTTGGATGATTTATATATCGCTGGATTTGTGAAAAATCACCCCAAGGGCGCTGTAACAGACGCATATTTATTCCAGATCTTTAAGATGATGCCACTGAGATGAAACTATTACTCAGCTTTGTCTTACTCAGAGTCTTATCACCGTGAACGTGCGAAATTCGCATTTGTAACGGGTTAATTAAATAAGTGCACCATTTGTACGGAGAACACATTAAGTCTTTATTTTTGTATCTAATCAATTTACAGGTTAGTTTGCAATAACACGACAGTATAATAATTGAACAATGATGGGAAATGTAATCTTAACATGTAGGAGTTCACTGAGAATCAGGTTACACCTGTCTCGGTCCTCCCGAAGGGAACGTTATCGGTTCTCTCCGCCCTCCGGTTTACTGATAACCAGGATTGGGCACCGGGAAGTAACTCGATCTCTGGAGCTAAAACATGCAACCTTTTATAGTTCATCATAGCTGTGACATCACTTCCACGGGGTCACATCTCTAAGCCTAAGCGGCGGGTGTGAAAAGGTAACCAATTGCATACTTCGTCCTAATTAGTGAGCGACGAAGCGATGCGAGAGTAAGAAACTATTTGAGATCGAAGATAACCATCAATACGCAAGGAAATATCCCTATTACTAAAATGGTTTGTTGTACATTAGCTTAATATAATTATTTATTTTTCATTTTTTAAGGGTTCCTACATATTCGTAAGATGATACGTGCCTGATTTTATCAACAGATTTAATTACTGTACAAGTGCAAAATTAGCATTGATTAAATCAAGACGTTTATATTATAGTTTTGTTTTTCATCTCTGTATGAGATCTCTTATCACTGTACACGTGAGATATACAATTGGTTTTAATCGATTCATCAGGGTTATAGTTTTATTGATCATCTTTTATATGGCTTTCTTTCCTGAAAATGATTTCCCCCATTAAGAATAATTACCCCTAAGCGTGAACAAGATACAGAATATTTTTTTAAATAAATAGAGAAACAACTGGTACAGAATTAGTTGTCCATCAAGAGCCGAACAAGTGTTTTATTTCTATTACCTTCGCCATCCCTGAAACTCTCCACATCTGCTGCCTCGCCAAGACTCTGGACTCTGCCTGAGGGATTCTGGGACCTACAAGGTCAGGATTAGTCGGCCCTGCTCGGGCTCGTCAGGACCAGTATCAGGCAGAGAACAACCTCATACAGTGTTTTCACTTTGGCACAGGGTACGAGAGACCAGAAGAATGGCACCCCTATAAGGCATTCTCAGAAGAGATTGAGCGTATTTGGAACCAGCGCCCTACATTTGCAGTTTTAAGTAAGTGTCCAGAACCACTGTCCAGTACAGATGCTGTACAAATGTTTTTTTTTCCAGTGATCTATCTTATCACTAACTATATAATCATTACATTTGACCCGTGAACATGTTTTATTTTTTTTTATTTATTTACGGACCAATGTCTAATTACACAAAATATATATCACATAATGAAATAAACAAGAGCTACAGAAAAAAGAACAGCACATACGTAATACAAGAATGAAGCAATGACAAAAAGAGGACAAACATATACTTTTGAGAGAACATTCAAGTCAAAGCCTGAACATAGTATTTGAGAGTCCATGATTTTAGACATTCTAAATGATAATCTTCGAGTAATAATTTCGTAAAGCCCTACAAAAATCATTCAGACTGCTAAAAACATTTCAAGGTCCTGGCTTGAGTTAACAAGTCTCGACATTCTGAACACTGGAGAATGGTACCATAATTAATAGAGTAGTTATTGACGAAAGGCAATTCATTGTTTCTGAGTCTACGGCAAGGAATGTTGAACTGAATGAGTTGCGACGAAGAATTTGGGTAAATAATACATTTAATTATTTTTAAAATACAAATAAGATCAAAGTCTTTCCCACGCTTTTAAAATGTAGAAATGTTTATGGTTTGTTTGATGCCACGTTCAAATATATAGGTTATTAATTTTATGAACAGGCAAATGATATTATTCAGGACCATACTTACCTGGCAGATCACTTGAAATAATCATTGCTTATTAATTCTGCACTCAGAGGACATAAGTTTGGAAAATTCAAGTTATTGAATTAATTCTGTAATTCACATAAGACCTTTTGACTCCTAGGACCCAGACATTGTAATGAATTTGATTACCTGTACAAGAGATGATTAATACAGTGTAATAAATAAAACATAATATTGTATTAATTCTTCCTAATCTAATACTAAATTATTCCAAACACACGGCACTTTTATTGGTCATCGCACATTCAACCTTTTACCAAAATAAATATAAACGACAAATAAAATATCACTCTATGTAAAAGAAGTAAAATTACGACTGAATGATCTAGATGTTTATGCGTTACTTCTATAAAATCTTTGTTATTTTTAACTGCTTACCTTATATTGAACTTAAAAATGTACAAAAAAAAATTATAATTAATTATTCAATTTATTTTTTATAACTTATTGGAGTTTGTAAACCTCATTGTAATATTTAATCATTGAAGAAGATAATATTAACACATCCCAAATGAATCACGAAACCGAAAAAAAACAACAGAAAATAAAAAGATTTCAGTCGCATCTGGGACTCGAACCGGGATTTAAAAATGGAGGATAATATTAACAAGTCTTGGACTTGAAGTATGATATTGGTGTAGATGGCGTAAATTGAACTGGTCTCATTAGCTAAGTTAGTTAAGCGGTTACCCCGGATAGGTAGAGGTCCTTGGTTCGAGTCCCAGATGCGACTGAAATCTTTTTATTTTCTGTAGTTTTTTCGGTTTCGTGCTTCATTTGGAATGTGTTAATATTGTCTTCTTCAATGATTATAATTAATTAGTTTGTTTAAACCATTATTTTTAAAACATTAATTTGTCGTATATAATAATGTTTCTAAAGCAAAGGTCTCTTCATCAGAATAAACAATATACAAGTATACACAAATAATAAGTAAATAAAACAAATTACAAAAAAATCTGCTTACTTATACTATAATTTTAAAATTTCATTACACATAAACTATATTACTGTAACATTACTTAAATCATTAATATTTTAGAACTTAAACTACTTAAATGTCTCATATTACCTACACACAGGCAACGCCTATGTGGGTTCCCATTTCTTAAAATAATAATAATACTGAAAATATTTTTTTCTTGAAAACAATGGGAAAAAATAAAAGAAAAAAAATACTGTTCCTCACCACAAAGAAACATTGTTTTTGTGTTTAGTGAGGGAATTTCGCTTAAATAGTAGTCGTATAAAAAATAATTATATAGTTTATAATACAGCCGAGAAAAACATCAATCAGTTGTGTAAAATTATAGTAATAATCTTAATAATAAAATAAACAACAATTATAGTAGTTTGAGTTTAAGCTGAATTTTATTAATGTTTTCTACAATCATTATCTATAATTATTTGAAGGTAGATTGTTATAGTAAGTTATTCCTAGATTCCATGTTATCGAAAGAGAGGAAAAATTGATTTACATTCGGGCACACAGACACGCCCACAACACTTTTCTATCAGTTTAACTTTTCTGCGGTACTTTCCTAGATACTCGCTCGTTTCTAGATGAGGGGGAAAAGGGAGGGATGGATGCGACGCGAAATGAAGCGTATCGTCGAATTAACTAACTGCCTATCTGCAGTTTGTTTTGGACAGCCGAAAAATACAGTAAAATTATTTGATGTAGACACTAAGATGAGAATTTTTCTGTTTCGGGTATCGTATAAAATCTTAATTGATGTAAAGTGGTTTTTTAAAAATATTTTTGGATCTCTGTCAGTGTGGTAGATAAATTAAAAAGAATAATGTTTTATACTGTCATATCTATTAACTTCAATGAAGAAGGCGGTATTAAAAAAACTCGAATGAAATACGAAAAAGAAAAAGACACAGAAAATAAAAATGTATCAATCGCATCTCGGAATCGAAACCAGGACCTCTGTCTTAACGGAAGACACCCTAGCCACAGATTAATAATAAGCACGTAATTTTTCATCGATATCGTAATCTAATTTTAAGACTTAAGGGGAACGGCTGCGCTTCCCATTTCATACATAACTTAATTTCGAATTTGTGGCCAAAATACCAATGATATATTTTTTTTAATTAAGGGTTTAGTAAATATCTAGTACGGATGAGAAGTACTTTATTAATTTTTGTTTTTAATTATGAAGCATACGCCATGAAAAAAAAAAAAATTTTCATGATTTTAGAGGCAAATTAAAAAATTATATTCTGGTTTATTTTATTTTTTAAAAAATACCATATTTGCTATGTAAATATGATTACGTATATAAAAATATAAAAACAAAACATTAAAAAAAAAACGTTTTTTCGGATCGATATATTAAATTATGCACGTCTAATTTTTGTTCCAACTTAAATTGGTCGTTTATAATTTAATGTAAAGTCCACCATGATGGTTATTTTAATATATATATTTTTAAATTTAAAATTTTATATTTCATTATATTTTCAAAGAAAACGTGGTAAAACTTTTTTTTTTAAAATCACCGTTAGCCCCCAAATAATTGTTAAAGTTGCGTCTAAAATCGCGAAAAATCAATTCCTTTAATAGTGTATTTAAAACAAAAATAAATAAATTACTTCTCATCCGTACTAGATATTTAATAAACATTTAATTTAAAAAATATATAATTCAGTTTGGATGGGTATTTTGGCCACAAATCAAAAATTAAGTTTTGTATGAAACAGGCCACGCAGCCGTTCCACTTAAAGAAAATATCCTAAATTAATTCCCATTAGATAAAATTAGGTTAAATAAGATTTCATTAGATTAGATTAGATTAGATTTTCAGGCCAGAGTGTCTATTTTTTTCGCACTACATTTAAGATTTGTTAATATTATCTTCTACGATGATTAATTCTACGATGATAATTACAATAAGGTTTATGAGCTTCAATAAGTTATTCCAATAAATTAATTATTAACTTTATATTTATCCACCGTAGTTTTGAGAATTTTAGAAAATTTAGAATATCGATTCAATGAACTAGAGAGCGTTTAGAATTGTTTAATTCTGTCACCAAAATTTATCGCGATGTACTTGGTTAGGTTAGCATAGTTTACGTTAGCTTAAAGTGATGCCACTTTGAAAATAATCGTCTCTTCCCCCAGGATTAATCAGAAAAACTCATATTGGTCTCACTTAGACAGATGCATGATGAAGGCTGTCTGACGACTTTCCATTCGTTTGCATTTACGCCCTGGCTTTATTGTTCACCATTGGTTTTGAAGATATATAGATCAAGAAATGTTTGGAGTGCATTGATTGCATCCTCTTCAAAAAATTATGTAGGTTTGAAGTCAGTTTGCCATTCAGATTTAACTTTTTATTGAAGCCAGTTAATAAGTGTCTGAATAACCCTGGACTGTATCTTTTTCGGTCCATATTTTTCAACCGTGTCATTGCATTCTCTCCACGTGTTTACGCCGCTCGGAGAAACTCTCTAACTGAGATGAACCCAGAACACAGACATGGAGTGTGGATAGAATAAAAAGCATTACAGTTGTATTGTGGTATGATGCTCTGGTGCTATGGTGGTGTGTCGTATCTAGATCCGGACGTGATATGATTAATAGCCAAAAAAGTAAACAGTACGGCTGAACCAGTTTTGGGGAACCGTTAGGTACACGGTGCGGTGTGGCCTTAATTTTTACGGGGTGGTTACGAAGAAGATTAAACGTTGCTTCGTCTGATGTTCATAATGTGAATGCTTAGAGGGATAGGGTTTTGATAACCCCGTGATTGTACCATCAAAAAAAATTACCGAAAAAGTAATAAAATAAAATTAAAGTATTAAAGTCGCTGTTTGTTTCAGTAGGCAACCCATGCAGAAAGGATAATTGATGTTAATTACTTGGTAGTGGACAGCACGTCATATTTACTGTACCATTATATTGAGGATCTGGAAGGCTTTAGAAGGAAACCATCGGAATAGTTGCAACAAAGATGTGGTAGTTGAAGGCAATAGGAAACCACCACATTATATTCCCTAGCAATCATCATGGCAGAGATGTCCTTGATGATAATCCGCCTCCGATAGAATAGGATACTAGAAACAGAAGAAAGGATTTGATGTAACAGTCGTTTTAACCATGGAATATATTATATAATCAAACTACACATACCAAAAATACACTCTATCAAATACTGACTGAATTCATTGGAATACATTGCTTACACCAGGTATACCAAGTTCCCTTAGGAATTGAATCATGCGTGCGCTTGGGACAAATCACGTAATGATGTTCTGAGATCTTATTTTTTAAAGTGCTATTTGGAAAACTATTTATCATAGATACCAACTCTGTTCTGAAAGCCGTCCTGAAGTTTTGCAGATTCTTATGTATGTATATTTCTCTCTTGTAAAACGTTGTATCTGTATCTGTACGTTTCGAGGCTGTACATTAATTTATGTTATTTTCCTATTGTTTAAAAATGGCTGATATGTCTCATTCACAAAATGAAGGGTAGAATATAAAATCAACAAAATAACAAGCTAAAATTGACTCTATTGCGCCACTGGCGCATGGAGAGATTATGGAACGCCACACTCCTTTCATACATACTCGTCAAAAAATTAAAATATTTAATTTACTCGATCATGTAAAGTCTTCTTGAGACGTCTCAAACTTGTCAACCTTATACAAAATCGAATATTCTCCTTCCATACTTAAATCCAAGCAACGAGTATTTGAAGGAACAAATGCGTCGGGTTCTCACGCAGGCATCGTGGGTTCAATCATCAGCTAGTCAAGTTAGCCATAATTGCACAAGCAACATATTCCTACTGTAATGATGAAAGCAGGAAAAATGAAGTCAAGTTATCCGTAACCCGGGTTTGTTTGTCTTTCTTAACCCTAGAATACTAATCTTCGTCGTTTCGACTAACACTGCGTGAATTTTATGCTCTCTAGAATTTGTTTGAATTTGTTTCGAGATTTTGAATTTGTTTTTCGTTAATTGTATGAAATTCATGTCACCGCTAATTTTGATGACGAAGAGTTGAGCTCCAGGTAAATATATTTCTTTAAATAAATACTACAAACCACAAACATTCTTTTATCCCTTATGTAAAGTTAGTTTATAAAAAAACATACATATTCAAAACCTTCGTAAAAAAAAAAAAATTAACATTGATTTAGGATTACGTTAGGATTGGTATTATTTGTATTATTATAATTAAATAAATTAACAATTAGATTAAATAAACTCACCAAAGATTGTGGTAAAATTTGTATTTATAAATTCTTCAATAATTATGATTATCGATCACAGAGCTTACTCTTTTAGTAAACTGGATACAGTGATTATAATTATGTACTTTATTTACACGATACTTGAAGCGCGAAGACGTTAGTCTGCATGTTACACTATCGGGACACGTGAAAATAATGAAATGATTTTAGATTTTATAGTCTTGTCGATATTCTTGTTTCTTGGACATTTAAAAAAAAATGAATTGCAATGTCATTTTGATATTTTAAGGGAAAGTATAAATATAAAAAAATACACATATTATAGAATATTTTTCATAGTCCTCCTCACTAGGAAATCCTATGCTGGGGAGAACTAGGTTTTGATAAGCGGGTTTCAGCGACTTCTATATTAAAACTTTAAAGGTTTGGGTAAGGTATTTTCAGTAACTTCTATGGCGTCCTCTTTAAGAATACTAGTCAGTTCTTCTTCTGTTAACCCTATAGGTGCCACATGTATTTTTTTTAAATGCTGGAGAAGTGTCGATAATCCATGAATATATATTTTATTTTATTTTGATTACTTTTATTTTTAGACACATGTTTTCAATAATGTGACGTAATTTTAGAACCGTGGGTAACGCGTGACGAATTTTATGGATCGAGCTATATATCGTTCTGTGGCACTCAAGTACAATAATGAATCGGAACGATATATCGTTCGGTGGCACCTAAAGGGTTAATTCCTTGAGCCAAGTTTTGCTGGACTTTGTTTGATATTAAGTGGGAGTTTGTTGAATAATTTTACAGCTAAATTTCAAATCTCTGTCCAAAATTAGTATTACAGTTAAGTACATTCAGCTTGCCTAGTTGCTTTGCTCTGGTATTATGATTATGAGGAGTGATAGCCATTTTACCTTTTTTGAGATGATTAACCAGAATTTTTTGGCAAAGATTTTTTGAATAACTAGAACGTCGAAATGTTTAAAAATTTTCGTTGTTGACGTTCTTATGGGAACCTTTAAAATGGTATTTGTTTTTGCAAATAGAATATTTTTAATATGGGCTTGTCAGGTGGCTGGTAAGTAGGTACCGGTAGCTAGATACAATAGTGTTAGACAAATTGACAAATTGTTAGTTTGTACGTATTTATAATATACTCAATTAATCTCTCAATGTAAAAATAAATCCGATCCAATGTTATAGTGATTCTTGGAACACCCGGTGTCGAGTTGAATACTACGCGATGGTGTGTTCTGTTGTTGTTTTGGGTTTAAGACTATCGATTACGTATTTGCTCGTGACGCCCTCTTAACTCTGTCTGATGAAACGGTGTATATCTCAGCACAGCATCCACTCACAGCGTCATGCATTTCCACAGCGAAGTAATGGCTCTTTTCAATTTACTTTAATGAAAGGTATCGATGGCAATCTGTAATCTACGTTCAAAAGGCTGCAAATAAGATCTTAAAAATTATCTATGCCGTTATGAAAGTCATAATACACTTTAAATATCTACACGCTTTTATGGGAACTACGATGCTTAACCTTGAAGCGGTCGAGTGTAGCCTAATTGACCAACGGAATATTATAGTCACAGAGCAAGCAATACATAGATATACCCTAATACGCAAAGAGAAGCAACCAAAATTTGGAAGGAAGGATTCAAGCTGAGCGTGCCAATTTAAGTAAAACAGTTACAAAATAAAAAGGATCTGCTTGTTTACAAAACCCATTTTTGTTAGAGTATTTAGTTTGACCCTTTTATAAATGTTTTGTAATTTCTCCAATAAATTTATAATTACTTATTAAAATAAATAAAATCGTATTCTGTGTATCCTGATGAGGGAAGCTTCGCTTCCGAAACATGTTGATATTAATATATTAAATAGTTGTGTACGCAAAGTAATTCTTATTAGTTGTATGCTTTGTAATTTGCTTACCGCAATCAAAATTACGCGAAACAAACGTGGACGGTAGTGAAATAAGCTGGTATCTAAATGGGTGTCACCTGACCTTTGCCTCCAGCCGTTAATATAGTACTTAGGGCAATGCTATTAATTATGACGTCGATAGCTAGTTGTGTATATACTAATTTTACGTTTTAATACTTTTAACAAAAAATAGTAATCTAGTTATAAATGATTTTAAAAAAAAATACTGTTTAATAATAACTCAGATTCATTGACATCATTTGCACTATAGCACTCGCTGCAAATGAAAGTGTTGAGTTGTTTCTATGGCAGCTGATGTACTTTTTTCAACCCTTCTGCAAGCTAGGCGCGTGTAGTCAGTTCGCTCTTCGCTCGACTGAACTATGAATTCTACACACACCGTTGGTGTAAGTACGAGTTGAATAGATAGATAGATTTAATTGTATTCGTAAATATTTTTATTTTTTTTACAGATCATTGGTTACTTACACAAATAATGTTATATATGGGAGTTTATCAGTAAAAGATGTTCCCTACTTGCTACGCTAGATTGGGCCATACAGAAAGTTTGTGGTAATATAGAGATAGGTTATTTTACATACATATTATTTATTTATTTTTTATATGAATACCGTACAAGAGTCCCAACTGCTCCCAACCGTCTGGAGCCAGTGAGACTATGGCATTCCTAATTGGGCAATGTTGTGAGGCTGAAGGTATTGTGGAGGGGAAGGAGAAGAGGAAGAGGAAGGTGGGGAATACGTGGCTATTCAGATCTAGTCACCAAACACGTCTAAAAGCCATTTCAAGCAACGTTTCAATTCTGAATGGTAGTCTTTCACCAGGGCGATACTGAGAGTATCTTCCACTCTGGGCAGTACACGTAATAATATTGAATATTTTATTTATTTTTTTAAATATATCTCAGGTTGCCCGTCAGAGCAGATACAAATTATGAAGATAAGCCTGTAACAGGGAGAAAATGACGTGCGCGGTCGTTTCGACGTTGCGCGACCGCTTGAGGGTTAATACGGTGTGCAGATTTCGTTTAGTGTATTATTTCCGACCACTGAATAGATACTTCCTAGAAGTGTGGTATATACCAATTTGAAAGAAAGCTGATGTCGCTCATACATATAAAACATTTCGTTTTCCAAGCCTCTTATAGAACAATGAAAATGATTTCTCGTCAAGAAAGAATTTCGATAATTAAAATTGTTTGTTCAATTTCATTTGAAGTAAGGGAAAAATGAACTTAAATCGGGGACAACACTGCTATTAGTTCATCCCTTCAGTACTTCTGCCAGTGCAAAATTAAAGAATGCCATTTATCGATGTTAAAAATCTGGAGACATTTTTCAACTTCTTGTTCAGATTTATTTAATTATTTTTCAATGTGAATACCGCACAAGAGTCCCAACTGCTCCCAATCCTCTGGAGCCAGTTGTACTATGGTATCTCCAATTTTGAATTCCAAGAAGTTGGGAGGAGAATGGGACGGGGAAAAGAAAGGTGGGGAAGTACCTGCCTATTTAGATCTGGTCACCAAACACGGCTAAAGCAATTTCAATCAACGTTTCATTTCTGAATGGTGGTCTTTCACCAGGGTGATTTTGAGAGTACCTTCCAGTTGATAACGTAATGCAAATATGCTATATATTATTATGATTAAATTAATTCAAACTCCATTCTACTTTCATTTTTGACCGAGACTGGTTTCAGCCTGTGACGGCTATCTTCAGACTGGTGCATTTAACAGTTGTAAAAAAAAGGAAATACTGTATACTATTATTTTTAATTAATTATTTGTGAAATGAAACAAATTAATTTAATAAAATTCATTTACGCACGTCGGGATTTGAACCCTCGACCACGGATATTTGATCCCACATGACACTGAAGTTCCATATCTGGAGATTGTATGAAGAGCTGAAAATAATTTTGTTGACTTAAACATTACATGTACAAATTTCATGACGCCAGAACTCTGAAACTCTTTTATTTGCTTTGTAACTTTGGTTTATTTTAAGTAATACTCTCTGTTATTACCTACGTTGTACACTTACTTACGTTGTAAACATGTAATTTATTTTAAATACTTACACACAAAAACCTTCTATTTACTTTTTTGGTGACGTTTTCAACAAACGCGTTTTGTTTGCATTTCAAATAAAAAAAAATACAACCAAAAATCATACAAACGATTCCCTCCAATATATATGTAAAAATCAATGCAAGTTTGTTAATTTGTTTTATATCTTTTAATAATATATGTCCCTCTATGATATTATCCTGTGTAGACACATTGAATTTCCCCCTGAATAGGAACTCCGTAAGACAAATGTTTTTCTTATGCTTACCATAAGCGACTTTTGTTTTATGTATATGTAAGTTTGTTTGTTTGTCCTCGATGTTCTCGAAAATTACTCTACCGGTTTCGCCGAAAATAGCACAGTTTGCTTTTATTAGTGCCAGGAAGGTTTAGACAGTAGTTTGAATGAAATCCAATATGTAAAACTATTGCAGTTACTGTTTAAATCCTATTTGTCATTGATATAATTTTTATCAGAAGGATATTGGCAAAAGAAGAGTAGATATTCATTTGAAACATTACATTTATTAAGATGACTTAATATATTAAGGGCGACCGATAATTCGTTACAAATTATTGGTAAATAATATTTTACTACTTAGTACTTACTCTGAATGTGTTTTTCAGTGGCCTATTTATTATAAAAATAAAAATAAAAACAACACGGAGAGGATAAAAACTTCCTGAATATTAAATTTCAACGAAATCAATCCATAAGGCACTCAGGCCAACAAATGTTTTATTTTTATTTGTAGAATTGCAAACCGTTCTATTTTCAAAACTGGGAAATATTTGAAAATATTCTGCATCTAATAAATATCTTATCATATACTAGCTGATATGTACCCGGCCTTGCTCGGGTTTTTTTTGGAATAAAGTTACGAAGTTGTGAATTCTTGCTTATCATTAGTAACTATCTCCAAATAAAGAAA
The DNA here is from genome assembly GCA_022606495.2 of Halesus radiatus. Taxonomy (NCBI): domain Eukaryota; kingdom Metazoa; phylum Arthropoda; class Insecta; order Trichoptera; family Limnephilidae; genus Halesus; species Halesus radiatus. The sequence continues at coordinate 29,571 of JAHDVE020004088.1, forward strand.
CAATCATTTGAATATTTTATTTCATTTCAAACATTATTTTATTCATTATTTTATTTCAATTTGACGGCCTCCATGGTCGAGGGGTAAGGCTCTCGTCTACGAATCCGAAGGTCGCGGGTTCAAATCCCGGCGTGCGCAAGTAATTTTTATTTAATTAATTTGTGTTGTTTCACAATTAATTCATTTAAAAATAATATATAGTATATTTGCGCACGTTCCAGAGTGGAAGATACTCTCAGTATCGCCCTGGTGAAAGACCACCATTCAGAATTGACACGTTGCTTGAAATGGCTTTTAGCCGTGTTTGGTGACCAGATCTGAATAGCCAGGTATTTACCCTTTTCCCCACCTTCCTCTCCCCTTCTCCTTCCCCTCCCAATACCTTCAGCCTCACAACATTCCCCAATTGGGAATGCCATAGTCTCACTGGCTCCAGACGGTTGGGAGCAGTTTGGGACTCTTGTGCGGTATTCATATAAAAAAAAAAAAAAACGTTTATTTTTTTCTAAATATATCTAAATTAAAAAGTTCTTATGTAGGTACCTACTCGTGTTTCCCATTTTGGAAATATTTTACCTAAAAAACCTTCTTCTTTTGAATATGTAATCTGTGGCTAACCAGAGTGTTATATCTATGGGCTAACTTAAATAAAACATGGCGGGTTTAATGTTTTTCATACTAATTTTAAAACGATATAGAAACAGTTTTACATATTGGATTTCATTAAAACTGCTTTCTAAACCTTCCCGGCACTAATAAAAACAATCTGTGATATTTTCAGCGAAACCAATCAAGTAATTTTCGAGAAAATCGAGGACAAACAAACAAACTTAAAGATGAAACAAAAGTCGATTGTGGTAAGAATAAGAAAAACATTTGTCTTACGGAGTTCCTATTCAGGGGGAAATTCAATGTGTCTACACAGGATAATATCATAGAGGGACATATATTATTAAAAGATATAAAACAAATTAAATTCATAACAAATATATATATATATATAACAAAAAAAGCACTAAGAGAAAAATATGTTTTTTTTTATTAAAAAACCTTTGTAGTTACAATTTACCTATTTTTCAAATAAGATTTGCGATTTAGCAAACAACACGGAAATCCCGAGAAAAAACAAAACCAGAGATAACCATCTGTTTAAATAAAAGCTGACACAATAGGCATACATAATATATAAACATAAAATAAACTCAAAGAATCGGTAAACAAACTCTATGTAATTCTTCTTCCAGAAGGTAACAAACCAACCAGAAAGCAGTTTTAAATATAATTGTAAAACCGTTCCGTCAGCAATAAAACAAATTTCTCTGTCATACATGTACAATATTAGAAAGAGCAATGGGATTCACCTCTGACAGAGATGCTATATACCATATACCACAGATTTATCTTTAATTCTACCAGTCTAAAGATGCCCATGACAGAGTGAAACAGGTCCTGTCTGAAATAAACACGTGGAAGAGAGATAAAAAAGTTTTTTAATGAAAAAAATCACATTAAAATGGACTTCCACCGTGAATTGACAGTTTCGAAAATAGAAATAATTATTAAGAGGAACGGCTGCGCTGCCTGTTTCATACGCAACTTAATTTTGAATTTGAGGCCAAAATACCCGTCCAAACAAAATGATATTTTTTTAAAAATTAAACGTTCAGTAAATATCTAATACGGCTGAGTATTTTTAAGTATTTTATTTATTTTTGGTTAAAATTATTTTCATGGCCATGAAAAAAAAAATATTTTTCGCAATTTTAGAGGCAACTTAGAAAATTATTTGCGGGTTCACTATATTACACATAAATCGTATTCACTATGTAAACATGATTACGTAAATAAAAAATATATAAACAAAATATTTAAAAAAAAACGGTTTTCGGGTCAATATTTTAAATCATATACGGCAAATTTGTATTCGAACGTAAATTTATCGTTTTTAATTTAACTAAAAGTCCACCATAATGCTTATTTTAATTATTTTTTTTGAATTTTTAATTTCATATTTCATTATATTTTCAAAGTAGACAGGGTAAAACTTTTTTTTAAATCACCGTTTTAGCCCCCAATTAATTGTTAAAAGTGCCCCTAAAATCGCGAAAATTCAATTCCTTTAATGACCTATATTTCGTAATGTAAAACAAAAATATATAAATTACTTCTCATCCGTACTAGATATTTACTATATTTTTTATGAAAAAAAACATCATTAGGTTTAGGTGAGTATTTTGGCCTCAAATCCAAAATTAAGTTTTGTGTGAAACAGGGCGCGCAGCCGTTCCTCTTAAGTGAGAGAAACATTTTTTTAGGGAGTTTTTATTTTAATTTTAAAATCAATTTTAAAAAGTGTGACGATTCATACGTGCGTTGATTTATACGGTCACCGTTCCCAAATGTTTTCCCTTTAATTCTGGAGATACAACCAAGTGAACCTAGTCGCTGCCATAATCTCATAACATTATGAATGAACATCGTGATTGAAGTTAAAGTTAGTGGTAATTTGAATGATGATGCATGCATGTGACTGAATCTATTAAACTGCGACCTTGTGCTTATTCCAGACTTAGAGTGTTTTTACTACGGGCCGATGTGACCTCTTTAATTCTAAAAGTCGTTGAAACAATCACTCTACCGACTAATGCAATAAGCCCTATGAGGTCATAAACAGAACACTTTGTGTTTAGCTTAATCATTTTACGCTCATTGTAAACGTAAATAATAATATTATGATAATTAGCACCGATGTTTTAAATGACAGATAAATGTGAGCGTTAACTGTTCATCCGATTATGCCTATTCGTAAGATATACTGATGGTTTTTAGATCCCCTTGTCGAATATACTATATAACAATACCAGGACTGAACATTACAAACACTCGCTTGTACCTAGATTACATGAAGTTAGTAATAGAAACGCAGATGTGGCGGATCAATTTTACTGCACGGAAGGCAAGCACAAGAAGGCTCTATCATATCTTTTCAATTAATATGAATATTACCTAATTATACTTATATATTTTTTTATGTACGCATATCTCTTACTTTTATATCATTTATGATCTTTTATTCTTTATATACTCTCTGATGTTATTGTACGATCTATTGTCACATTTAATAGTTAGATTTTATAATTATTTGCACTATATTCTTATGTTTCTATTTAATTGTGACATGCAATTATTGTTCATGGTATATTTATACCGTTGTTATAAAATTAAATAAATAGTGGAGAATTGCAGCTTTTATAAGCAGGTACACGTAGAAAAATTAATGAGAAATACTTTGTGTACACCACTGTTTAATATATAAATATCAATAAATAATTTAATATATGACATATTGATATTTGTATATTAAACAGTGGTGTACACAAAGTATTTCTAATTAATTTTATTAAAAATTACACCACAAAGAAATTTTTTGCTTTTATTGCAGAAAGGGATTAAAAATAATAATAAAAAAGTTTGTATTAATAATAATATTATATTTTTGGGTTAAAAACAGATAAGATGCTTGTCATAAGATATCAGTTTTAATAATAATATTATATTCATGGGTTAAAGACAGCTAAGATACTTGTCATAATATATCAGTATTAATAATAATATTATATTTTTGGGTTAAAGACAGCTAAGATACTTGTCATAATATATCAGTATTAATAATAATATTATATTCATGGGTTAAAGATAGCTAAGATACTTGTCATAATATATCAGTATTAATAATAATATTATATTCATGGGTTAAAGACAGCTAAGATGCTTGTCATAGGATATCAGTTTTAATGAACACGAATTTAAAAGCCGGAAAATGGTGTGTTGCATACATCAAATCACCTTAGTTTCAGTTTAAGAGGAACGGCCGCATTGCCTGTTTCATACATAACTTAATTTTGGGATTCGAGGCCAAAATAATTATCCAAACTGAATGACTTATTGTTTTAAATTATAGCTTTAGTAAATATCTAGTAGGCATGAGAAGTATTTTATTTATTTTTGTTTCAAATTATGAGGAATATAAAAATAAGATTTAATAATTTTAGAAGCAACTTAGAAAATTATTTGGGTTTTATTATATTATTTAAAAAATATATCATATTTGCTATGTAAATATGATTAGGTAAATAAAAAACATTAAAAAAATGTTTATTTCTGGTCGATATTTTAAATTATGCCCGGCAAATTTGTGTTCGAACGTAAATTGATCATTTTTAATTTAATTTAAAGTCCACCATAACGATTATTTTAAATATTTCTTATTATATATAACATAATATTTTTTATAAGTGTATGGGTCAAAACTTTTTTTTGAAATCATCGTTAGCCCCCAAATAATTGTTAAAGGTGCCTCTAAAGTCGTGAAAAATCATGTCCTTTAATGGCCCATGTTTCATAATGTAAAACACAATTAAATAAATTACTTCTAATCCGTACTAGATATTTACTATAATTTTTTAAGAGAAAAAAGATCATCAGGTTTAGGGGAGTATTTTGGCCTCAAATCCAAAATTAAGTTTTGTATGAAACAAACCGCACGAAAAAATAGCCGATAAACAGAAGAGTTAATTGAGAAGTTTCGAAAACTGTTTTAAATTAGGAAAATAATTATAAAAAAATAGAACACCGATACGGTGATAAAAAAATCGTCTACAGAGTAAGAAGTATTGCAGTTAAGTAGACATTTACTGTGTCAGAAAGGGTTATATGCTATTTATCTGTCAGTTGCGCCATTGGAAAAAAACTTGCAGATAGCCCCATCAGACAGATAACGATATCAGCATGTAATGATATCACAGAATCTATATCTATGGTTTTATTCGGGGACTAGCTGACGTGTACCCGGCCTCGCTAGGGGCTATGAAAGGTTTGGAGTAAAGTTTAGAGGTTGTGAATTTTAGTAAACTTGGTGTAATTTTAAATGTATTCTTTTTATATGGCAGACAGAGTATTGCACTCACCGCTTTGTTCTGCAGAAATAAAACATTATTATTATTATTATCATTAATGTGGAAATAATATTATTGTTAAAGGGGGGCACTAAAAAATACACACTTCGTAATCTGTTAATGCAAGAAATACTGTAAAAAATTATCTATAAATTTAATACGGGTAGTTAGGAAAATGCATAAGGTTTCTAATGACAGATTTTTGACTATGAGCTTTAGAGTTTTACATGAAATTTCGTATGCATATCACATAAATTAAAATATTGCAGTTTGAAGATTTCATCTTTGGAAACCTTAGACATTTTTCTAGCTACCCATATAGAATGAACACATAAATTATTCGTTTTATTGCTCGTGTTAGCAACCTGCAATGCGACGTTTAGCGCCTTATTCGGGTGCTCGTCATTATGAATAAAAATAATTTTTTATTTATTTTAGAATCTTATTACATAAAGATGTAATAATAAAAATACTGTTAAGACTTTAGAAACGATAATAAAATTAACCCCACCCCTACCCCACCCCTGCGGCGTTAGCCAGTTAGTTAGTAAACATACTTCCCAAATACACAAACTTACCCATTTGCTCCAAATAGGTATTCATAAATTGTTCTGAAATCATTTTTAAAAAATAAAATTAACCTATGAACATATTGTTTGGAACTTAGTGAGTTTGAAATTTGAAGTCGAATATTCCATTTTTTCCCAGTACGTCTCCTTTCATTATCATAAATTTAACCATTTGCTCCCTTTGGCGAACTAGGAGGTTAAGTTGAGGTACATAACATTGTTACTGTTAAAAAAACTACATTTTACTGTCGGCAGTTTACTTTTAGTTCGACCCCGTAACCCATTCCAGTGCTGAGATAATGCGTAAAAAAGAAATAAATATACAAACAAGACTCTAAATTTGTATATAAGATTACATGACTTAAGAATTATCAAAGACTCAACAGAATTCAGAACTAAACTTAAAACACATCTTTTCAGACAATCGTATCCATAAATTGAAGAAATTCACCTGTAAATTGCTTAGCTAGGCTAGCCGGTTAGTACTTAAAGTAAATAAATAAATAAAAAATAATAAAATTAAATTAAAAATTCACGCATCGGTGCGCAAATGGGTCTACAGCCCGCAACACTGTAAATAACCAAAGTCTAAAATAAATAAAAAAACGGTAATATTTATTAAAACTTCTTACGCTTTTTAAGGTAATTTTATAGATATTTTCGAGTCCTAAAATTCATTTTATGAATACTTTCCAGTCCTAAAATTAATACCAATAATTCAATAAATACCACCTCTTCTTGTGCCACCAATCATCTAATAAATGTAACATCAATAGAAAAGGAGAAACAAATAACCATGTAAAACTATCATCTCTATAAATAAATTTTTCTAAAACTGTGTTCATCTGAAGCGACCTGCCAGGTAAGTATGTTTTTCTGTATCTGTTTGTACATAATTAGTTAAGAAATATTTGTACAGCGCCCTTGAGGTGATTTTTCACAAAAACGGCGCTATACAAATCATCCAACTATTATTATTATTATATAATCCACCCTTTGTATAGTCGTATTGAAACATTACGAAGAAACTAACGTAACTTTGTATGCACCGATTTATTTTAGGTTGAAGGAAATGTTTTCTCATATATAACAGTGAGTCTTTCTCAGTCAAGATGTCAATAGCAGAAAATATAAATTCAAGGTTTATGAGCAATGGTGGTTACTTTAGTTACAAAGTAATTATATGAAATACAAGAGAGAGAGAGAGAGAAGCAACAACAGATAGAGAGACTGGAAGGGTATAGGCGAGAAACGCAAAACCTATTTACTTGGAAATGTAGCGAAAATAGACACGTGTGTATCTGTGTTTTTATGTGAGGTTAAGCAAATTTAAATAATGGTACCTTTGACAGCATTCACGTATTATTGATGTCAAAATCAGTTGTAATCTGCGAGATAATGCCTTCTGAAATGTATAAATGATAGAATGGTGAAATTTGTGAACCATTCAAATATAAATTTCTTTTCCTTAGGAGACAGAAAATAAATACGATTTAGAAAAAATCTTTCGTGAAAATTCACGAGCAATGGGAGTTGAACCCGCAAAACTTTCAAATTCGAGATCAATATGTATAGGTTACATATATATGGAGATTGTTAACTTTGTCATAATAGATGTAGGTACCTACTATTTATAGCACCAGATCATTATTCTTTACAAAATAGGTTCTTTACGATAGCCGTAAGGATATAAAACTAAACTTTTCTTCTTGAAAACTGATATGTACTTACTACTAGATTTTTTCAGATTTTATAGTTTCCCAGATAATAGATATGAAACCAATTACTGTTGCCTTTATCATATGTTTGTCGTAATAAAATAGTCTATTCTCGTTCGAGAATCTTATTACAAAACTTTTCAACCAACATCTGCATAAAAAGCTCCATTAAATACGGCGTAAAACGCACAGTAGATTTCCACGCCGTATTGGTTCAGTGTTGTGGGTTCGTACGTCGCGACGCGTCTTGCTCGGCGCCGCGACGCAGCGGAGGGGCGCCACCACTACCTCCCGGCGTCTGACGTCACCCGTGTCTGCGCAGCTACGTCACGGTCGCCCACACAACCACGCGACACAGACACGGCTGCGTTCACCAACAACGACATAACCACATCCACGAATACAGACACAGCCACGAACACCGACACCCGGGAGTGGCTTTTACTTGACTCGCCTTTGTTCGGGTGACACTGAAAATATGCGCCTCCTGGCACGTGATCTTGGCGAAGTTTTTTGTTATTGATTTAGGAGCTTATTGCCGTCGTGTGGGAGGGTGTTTCAGATGTAGATTACGTTGTGTTTGACAGTCGGCTAATTTTAATAGCACGCATCAATTAGGAACATTAATTTTGTGGTTTTTTAAGGGTTGTAAAGGATGTAAGAATAAGAATCAAGATTCGATATAATTATACATTATTATGCGATGCTTGTTTAAATTTTCCTTTAACTATATTTAGTAGGTACTTCGTTCAATTAAATTATGTACATAAAAACGCACGAAATAAGCCAATAAAAACAAATTCCACCCTAAAATTAGCAGACCTATTATTTTTTAGTATTGTTCGGCATAGCATTGTAACATTTGTTTGGTAGGAATGTTTAAAATCTGATGGGATCATTTTCATGTTTAATTTATGTGAATTCCCAACGAGAGTTAGATATATGTTGAAGAAATGGCTCCTAATCAGAAATACCTTATGTGAGTCGCTTATATCAATCTATATTTGTATTCTGTGTAACATGTAGTATAATAATTTATCAATTTCTTTAGATGTGTCTATAACAATAATACGTATATTTGTAATGAATGTAATAATCTGTAATCATTTAATTGTTATTGAAAATCCTGTCGACAAAATACTTAATAGTAGTTTGACGGGGTATTAGAAGAACTTTATTAACTGTTTTTGTGTTTAATTCGTAGAACTCCATTAATTTTTTTAGAAATTTAATGAAAATCAAATTTACTTATGTTATTATTATGTTCTCTAAGTATTTGTGTTTTTATTATTATTGTTTGTATTAATTCACATTGCGACAACTTACTTATATTATTTTACTCCTACCTAATTCTTATTTGGAAAGTGTTTAAAATGATTTATTACCGGTAAAACCGATTTAGTTAGAAAAATATTAAAACTCTCTATTCTGTGAGGTATTTATATTTATAATGTGTTTTCCCCGCATTTAAATGACAATATTTTCGTAATTGATTTATTTCAATGTGCTATATTAATTTGGTCGGGTGAACATACTTTTCTATTGACATTTATTCGCCACTTCTCAGTAAAATAATTTTAAACATCATCCAAATTAGACGTGGGTGGCAGTAAATAAAATCATATAAGTAAGTCGTCGCAAATTAACTACAGTTTTAAAATAGCCTTGAACGCCGAAACAGCTGTCAGAATAATAAAAAAATAAACTAAAATAGAACTTGCAGAACTTAATACTAATATAAATAAATTTGTATTTTGATAGAAAGCAGTCACTTTGTGGTTAGACATATTTAATGAAAATAAAACAATAACTTTGTTTATAACCACTAAACTACCGTTTAATTTTTGTACCCTGAAGATGCTTATGTTAAGCGAAACCGGTCGGTCGTAATAAAATAAAATAAAAATATAAACCAGATGTAATTTAGCGTGTCTTTGATAAAATATGACAATAGGGGCACTTCAAATGTTGTGGAATTTTTTGGGGGTGTGGGGAAGGGGAGGAATGGGATAAAGAGTAGAGGAAGTTCGGGAGAAACGTGCAATTTAGATTAGGCCATAACTTGTACATTTGACACTTAGAGTAACAATACACATATATTATATCGTTACTCTGAGATTTAAAGCAAAGTTCATTTCTGAATGTCAGTTTCTGATCAGAAAATACAATAATTTTAAAGTGCAAACAAGTTTCATTAAAGATGTCACCGGAGATCGCCAACTACCAGTGGCGTGCAGTCCATACAGTGTGAAAAGTTATGGCTATCCTAAAAAAATGAACCATTAAAATAAAATAAAAGATAATAAATAAACAAGAAAAAATTCTAATCGAAATGTATTTTTACATAATTTTGGTAAGGAATACAATCAATTATTCAGTTCGTCGCAACAATCAGCGGAATATGATAATTAAATGGTTATTTTCAAACATTCAATCCACAATTCACACCCGAACTTGAAAAACTTCACACTACTTTTCTTTAGTCATAGAGCAATACACGCCACAGAATTTTGCTTTAATTCTTTTTAAAATTTGTCATTGTTGCAAGCTATGCGCAAAAATAACCTTATAAAATCCCGATCATGTCCATGCATTTTGACTTGGGGGTAGATTAGAGTCTTGTGGTATTATTGCTACCCTAATAAAAATAATTTTGATTTAGTTGACTAAAAAATATGACAAACGACCACAAAACTACCCGAAATAAAAGCAATTGGAAAACAATCGCGATAAGGGTTGAGTTAGGTGGTTATTATAAAATATAATAGTGGAGAGAAATGCCAAGTTTCTGAAGCTATGGGAGGTATGAAGCAATAGGGTTATAAGGCAATAAGGCTGTGTTTCCGGTTCAGGAGGCGGCCCTCTATGCCTCCACTTCCGCCCGATTGTGTGACTAATCAATACCGAGTCATGTAGTCATGTGCAGGGCCAGGGCGAGGAAATTGAAGCCCAACAATTGTGCTGTTTCCCTTTTTTCTTTTCCGGGAGATAAGCGTAGCCAAATCGACAATTTAGCAATACTGATATGAGGACGTAACTTGTCGATGTTCGTATGTAGATTTCGCTAGCACGTCCGCCTTTGTTTAATACATCGATAATTTAATCAATGTCGGGAAAAAAATTGCCATAAGATGACCACCGACACATTTTTTTATTTATTGCGTAGAATTTTTTTTTGTCGTTTTGAAACTTGAAATCAAAATGAGCTCGTTTTGCAAAACTTGTTTTAGACATTTGCTGATTATTGAACAATAGTTGTTAGGTATTACTCGTGATATCATGATTGACTGTCGAAACTCCGTTTCCACCTGTTAAAACCTTTTTTCCGTTCATTCAAAATTGCCAATAATGTTAATTTCCGCGCCTAGTTTATCCTAACTATGTTTGTCAACATGTAGACAGGTGCTAAATCAGGCGACGTGAACTCTCACAACATGTCATTGGCGATCTGAGGTCGTAGTCGCAATTGTAGTCTAATAACAAATATTGCTCATATAAACTTTTATCGTGTTAATGTTCAATCAATGATCATTTTAGGAATTAAAGCATTTGAGGATTATGTGTTGATTGATTCATATGAGTTGAGTGTATAAATATATAATTTAACGTAAATTAAAGTAGCGAGTGATAGGATCTGTGATTAACGAAGTGACTCACCAATGGTTAACAGGAGTTGATTTATTTGTGTGACGGTTATAAAAATTTATGATTAAATTTACATAATATAAATTAGAAAATGAGATAACAAATAATATGAATTGAACATGGGACAAAGAGAGATAATCTAATCAAGCCGAATAACAGGAAGCAAATGAAGCTATTAGGTAAAACAGGCAACCATGGAGGATATGCAGATGTCACTACTGTCGCCATGCTTGAGGTATTGAAAAAAGTAAATCTTAGTGATCAGTTTAGCGGGTAGCGACAGAATGCCGATTGAAGGTTAGATTAGGTTAGGTTAGGTATGCTGTTTGTTATTTTTCTTCACTTTTCTCAAATGTTCTATTTTGTCATTGTTCTGTTCTGTCATGAAACTAGTATTTCGATGGAATATCAGGCTTATTGAGGGATTTGGGCAAAACGGTTTCGCATACCAACCCTGCGACCAATTTCAGGCCAAGTATGTACGCGGTAAGCAGAGTCCCTCCACAATGCGGCGTGTATAATGTGCAATAGACATATTGTACAGTCACAGTACACCCTGTACACGCTGTACTGTCGGCAGTAGTGTGGGTTCAAGCTGGGCACCCGGTACAGGGTAGCGTGACAGGCCTAACATGTATACAACAATAATGATGTTCGGTCAGAGACATACATTGTTACCGATTACCTAGTGCTAGCTAAATGGTATATAGCTACTCCGTATATAGTAGGTCGCATAGTAAAAAACCGTTAAGTAATAGTACACAACTGCTCACCCTGTACAAATTGCAAGTGCCCCCCACTGTAGAATTTGGAAGCAGCCTCTCATCAGGAGCCCCCAAAATATCTGGAAAAAAACCCTTAACTCTGTGCAGAAACGGGCGGTCCGTTTGATAGATTCCCCTATCTTAACAGACCGATTGAAAGCTTTGGAGCACAAACGCCAGGTGGGAATGATGTCCTTGTTCTACCGGTATTTTAATGAAAGATGCTCTGAGAATTTGAAACTTGACATTTGTCACATAAGAACGTATTGCTTCCACGACTCGTTTTTGTGTTAAATAATTCGGCTGTGGAACGATATGCCGGCCTCTGTGTTTCCTCCCTTCTACCACATGGCTCTCTTCAATACTCAGGTCTTCCAAAAGACCTTCCAAACAGCATCCCCTAAGATGATATAGCCCTTGAGGGGAGTATAGTATAGGGAGTAAAGTATTCAATAGAAACTTTTGTGGCTTTAAATAAATACAATTTAAAATAAACTGATATGCATGCAACAATAATTATGCTCAGTAAGCGATATACATACATTGTTACGGATTACCCAGTGCTAGTTAAATGATAGATAGCTACTCTGATAGTTCTAGACCTATTATAAAAGGTTGCATGGTCAAAACCCAGGAAGTAAAAATAAATAAATAAATGTTTTTTTCCGTCGAATTTTTTGTGGCTTTCATAAATTAAATTTGTTTTTTTATTAAGTGACACTAACAATGTTCTTTCCTATTTTAAAACTGCAGCCAGTGGGACTATGTCATCCCCAATTGGTGCATGTTCTGGGGCTGATGGGGTAGAGAGGGGTTGGAGATGTAGAAAATAAATATTGGGAATTATTTGGTCATCAGATCCGGTCATTAAACACATAATACGCGGTCTTTCTTATAGTAAAAGTATTTACTGCTCTGGCACCTGCAGCAAATAATATACTTGTTCCATGACAATTCGGCAGTCATAAATCGGCATACTTTTGAAAAATTATATAGTTACTGATAGTATGAAAAAAACTCGTCTAAAAACCTAATCTAACAGAACCTAGTTAACAAAGTTTTTTTTTTATGACCTAATTTTAGATTAGATATTAATATTTTGTAGGAGATATCGTGTACATGTATGTTGTCACAACATATACTGAACATGGCTGGCTTAGCTTATAGGGCTAGCAGATTCTTTAATAGTGACCAGCTGCTCACCCTGTACACATCTCGAGTACGTCCAACAATTGATTTTCGGAGCCGCCTCTGGACTGCAGCTCCAAAATACCCGATAAATCTACTTGATTCTGTGCAAAGGAGGGCGATCCGTCTAATTGACAACCCTTTGTTAACAGAACGGTTGCCATCTCTAATGCACAGACCCAATGTAGTTATGCTGTTCTATAGGTATTTTAATGGAGCCTGCTCGAAGGAACAACAGCATTGATCCGTGATGCACAGGTGCACGTACGCGACATTCGACAGAGACGAGCGGAACACCCATCCACTCCGACTCATTTTAGTGTAAGGCGGCTCGCGTGTGGAACGACCTACCGGTATCTATTTTTCTCCCTTTATATAATCCGAGCCTCTTCAAGACCCGCATTAATAAATCCCTCCCTACAGCCCCTACCTTGATCCGCCTCACAACACCGCCCAGCGGGGTGGTGATAGAGTTCCCCTGTCTTTAAACCGAGACAGGTGCACTCTTATGAAGTGTAACGTAAAAAAAAAAAAATTATATATGACTAAGGAACCTCCTTTGATCATTTTGTAATTCCAAAAATACAATCTTTATTGAATAAATTAGTGTTTCCATATCTTTGTTTTTCATCAGTTTTCATCAGTACCGCGATCAATGAACGCCGACCGTAAATACTGACAGTCATGGAGCTCGCAGTGGTTAAGGTTAGCAGTAATATTATTTAACTACGAAACGCTCGTTGTAACGATGACGGGGCGGTTTTCGACTATAAATATTCTACATTGTCTACATTCCGGGCGATACTCAATAATGCAATGAGACTTTCTTTGCTTTGGCTCACTCAGAAATACGATAGGTAATACAGCATAGATTTATTTATAGGCGTACCCACTAACGTCAGAATGAATAGACTTGCCCCTAACTACTATTTCCATAGCTGGAGGCAAAGGTCAGTACAGTTACGTACGGAGTACGTAAAACCATGCATGATCCTGCGAAAAATGTTTACATTCGTAAAGAATGCAAGACTGATGCAAGCGTAATTAGTAAGATTAAGAAATGGATGCTTAGATGGTTTGTCATGTAGAGCGAATGAACGAAGAAAGGAGTGATTCTCTATTTCCCTACCTTCCTCTTCCCCTTCTTCTTCCCCTCCCCAATACCTTCTGCCTCACAACATTCCCCAATTGGGAATGCAATAGTCTCACTGGCTCCAGACGGTTGGGAGCAGTTGGGACTCTTGTGCGGTATTCATATAAAAAAAGTGTAAGAAGATTATATGACGCGAATGTGAATGGAAGAAAATGTCGGGGACGCTTGAGGAAGATCAAGTGAATCAAATACTTGAGTCGGGCCATGTCTGAAGTCGGAATAATAGTAGAGAATGTATGAGACGATGTATAAATGTGAATGAAGCTCGAAGTGTATGCCAATATGGAGTTGTTTGGTGGTCCGTCCTCTCTGCCTACCCCTGCAGGGAAACGGCTTGATGATTAGTTAGTCAGTTAGTTGGCACAATACGGTTCAATGATAATTCGAAAAACGTATGAATCCGCACACTTTTTCAAAGTCATTAAAATACCAAAAGCCATCTCGGAAACCTAAATTTTAAATTAAAAAAGGAAGTTTTTTATTTTATTTTAATGTTGCACTTGATGAGTTAGTTATCAATTCAATTCATTATGGGACTCTAATTATTTGCTACATAATATTTGGTTATACAGAGTTTTGGAGTCAAACATGAATATGGAAATATTAAAAAACAATATATATATATATATATATATATATATAAAAACAGGAAAAAACCATAAATAAATGTACAGGCTCGAAACATACAGATACATTAAAAATACACTTTTATGGGAAGGCTATCAGAACAGGGTTGGTACCTACAATAAATAAATAATGGTTTTCCAAATAGCAATTAAAAACATTTGATTTCAGAACGTCATTTCGAAATTTGTCCGAAGCGCACACTTGTCTCAATTCCTCAGGCAACTTGTTATAAAGCTGGTGTAGGAAATGTTTTCCAATGATATCAGCCCGTATTTTATCGGGTGTATTTTTGATATGTGTAGTTTGTGGTGTTGTTGCGTATTATGTTGGTGAATGTAATCTAAATATCTTAAACGGTTGTATTCTATGGCAAACCATAAATGTTTCGCAGGGCCCTGCTTTGAATTATCTGCACCTCAATGACTCGAATGACTTCATATCACTTATAAAACGTGTGCCGGTTCAAATGTGTTGATTTCTCTGGTCACCACACGGTAAATATTGATAGAAATCTCGATCATGCCAATCTCGTTCTCAGACCTTCAATGCATGCGATCAATACATTATGTATTTCTTCTTTTTTCAACAATTTGCATGAAGATTTTTAATTACTGTAACGAAACAATAATAATGATTTTTTTAAATTCTACGCCTAATTCACATTTAAAAGCAAAACTTAAATATTGAAACAAAACTAATCAATTGACATCAATACCTGTATCACATCTAACAAATCCAAGCGAACTCCTCGGTACAGGTTCTCCTTGTGGGGTAATCGCGAAACATATAACATTCCTTGGAAATTTTATGTAAATCATATTTAATAATGTTGTAATTAAGTTCTGCAAGTACTTTAGTTATTATTAGTGTAACAGCTGTTTCGGCATTCAAAGTCTTTTTCAAACTGTGGTTAATCCACATTGCGACGACTTATGTATATGATTTTATTTACTACCACCCGATTTCAATTTGGAGGGTGTTTAAAATTATTTATTACTGATAAAACCGATTTAGTTTTAGTAAAATCAGTTTCAATAAAAACTAAAATACTTGCAGAACTTAATAACAACATTATTAAATTTGATTTAAATTAAATTAAAATAAATAAATAACTGGAGTTCTACGAATTAAACATAAAAACTTATAAATGTGAAAACCTCACAGAATTCAGAATTTTAATTGTTTTCTAACTAAATCGGTTTCACCGATAATAAATCATTACTCGTCCAAATTGAAAAGGAGTGGGAGTAAATAAAATCAAATAAATAAGTCTTCACAAAGTGGATTAACCACAGTTTGAAAATGGACTTAAACGCCGAAACAGCTGTCACAATAATAAAAACTAAAAATACTTGCAGAACTTAATAAAATTATTAATTTTGATTTAAATTAAATTTAAAAAAAAATTAAATGGAGTTCTACGAATTAAACACAAAAACAATTAATAACAAAAGCAATTGCCATAACTTTGCATTCTAAGTATCACCTTCTCAAACCTACCTCACACTCCACATTATAAAACACCATACGAAGGCACAGTTATTATACTTAAATTTTTTTTTAATGTAAAATGATATTGTATGAGAATGATGTAAAAAAAACTGTCAATATCTGGCTATTCGATTTATTAATTCAAGATGGTTTCAAGCAACATTTCTATTCTGGATGGTGGTCTTTCATAGGGGCGATACTGAGAGGATCTACTACAATGATTTATGCATTGAATATGCCCAACAAGGAGAAGGCCCCCGGACAAGGTATCCGAGCCTAAGCGGTTGCCACGCCACTGTCTGATTGACTTATAATAATTATAGTATAGAATTCTTTTGTATTAATGCAGGATCTAAGAACGTTGATGAATAAGACCAATGACCTTGATTTTCTTTCAAATACATTATATACTAGTATATTTGCAGTTCATATAGTAATATTGTGTACGTAATTATCTCGATATGACCGGTATTAAATAATAATTTGCATGCTTCAACCGCAATTAAGTATAAAAAAGTGACATTTAGCGTGACATGAGTTGATGTACAACTTCTATGTGCGATGGTGATGACATTGACAACAATTTTGTTGTTAACTAAGAACCGTTTAGCAACCATTGTGCCGATTGGTGAGACGGACAATCGTTTTACATGCGCGGGAGGGAGGGGGGTATAGCTACCTTATTAATTCCACTTGTTCTCAAACGTTAATTTAATTTTAAAAAAAAATCGGTAAATTTGAATAATATTAGTGATTGTATAATGATCTCTAAATCCGAAAGTGGCCTGTTCAATTCCCAATAATTTTGTAATTCCGTCGTTATAACGTCGGTATAACCGCAGAGTAAGGGAATATCGGGAAAGGAAATCTATTGTCCATTTTTAAATTATTTTTGGAAAATTGCCCAATCAAAGATGAGGATGTATTTAAAAAGATGGAATTAACTAACTAACGAACCATGGTAGGTAAAGAGGACGGCCCGCTAAACAACTCGATATTGGCATACACTTCTTGCTTCATTCACATTCATACATCGCCTCTTACATTATTTTCTGTTATTCCGACTTCTGGCATGGTCCAACTCAAGTATTTGATTCACTTGTTTGTGCCATATCTTTCTCAGGTCTCCCCGGCTTCTTCGTCCATTCGCTCTATATATATCCAAACCATATAAGCGTCCCTTTCTTAATCTTACTCATTACGTTTACAGCCTTCAATTGTTTATGAATCTCAACATTTTTCACACGATAATACATTGTTTTACCACACATTTTCCTCAGGGATCTCATTTCTACGGCATTCGGTCTACTTTCATCCTTCCTCCGCTAGTTCCATGTCTCACTGCGGTACATCAGGGTTAGTATCAGCAATCCATTGTGGACTGCTAGCTTCGCTTCTTTGGATAACTTTTTGTTAGCGCCAACCGCGTTCAGTCCTCCATCACTTTCTTTGAATATCCCTATCAGTATTTCCATTTCTCGTAAACATACTTCCCAAATACAGAAACTCATCGACCTGCTCCAAATATTTATAATTCACCACTATATTGCACACTGTTTTCGTACTCTCTCTTTCAAACACCATGACTTTAGACTTCCATGCATTCATCATTAGCTCATTCTTAATACATATTTCGGTCTTCCTAGATACGAGGGAATGTATATCTTCCACACTTCCACACTTCCACACAGCAATCAGCACCTCATTATCATCATACAACAGGCAACGTACATTTAGATTACACACACTTATGGCATCACTCTTGTGAATTAACTCATGACACCTCAAGTGTAGTATTAAGTAAATTAAGTTAAGTAAGGTTAGGTTAGGAGATTTTTGAAATGTTTGTGGTGGGTGATGATTCTTTAATCTTTGTTCAGTGAGCAAAAATGACTAAACTGAACAATTTATTTTACAAACTGAATGCGTAATATGTTATCAAAATGTGTGTCTAATTTAGCCAGATCATATAACGAACAAACCTAATCATCTTAGTGAAGCATTCGGATTACTATCATAATAATTTTTTAAATGTGTAATCACTTTATGGCGTCATAATTAATAAATTAATAAGAATTACATTGTTTAAACCATTGGTTTTAATATATAAATATCTACATATTTCATAAACAAAGCTCCTTTCATCAGGATAAACAACATACTAAAAATAATAACATGTATAGACAAATTATAAGAAATAGAACAAATTACATACATAAACAACAAGTGGTAATTAATTAATTAAAAAAAAGTTAAAATAATTGAAAAAAAATGATGTAATATTAAATTAAAAGTGAACATAAGAAATTAAAAAAATATATATTTTTATTATTATTACAAATAAAACCAAGAAAATAGCAAGTTAAAAAAAAATCTAATTGTTATTACTGTTTTAATAATTTGATAAATGTAGTTATTAATGTGAAAACAAACTTTAGTAATAACTATTTAAAAAAAAAAGATTATTAATCATGTTTAATTGAATATTAACAATTATACAAAATTAGATTATTTATTTAATATTTTTGAACACATTATTATCATTTTAAAAACAGTTGTTAAAACAAAGTAAGTGTTATTAATTTATCTTAGTAATTTTATTTAATAATTATTATAATAATAAAAACGCTTATTTGTCATTAAGTTATTTCACATATTTATATTTTTACATATTATATAATTATTACATTTTATCATTTGACAAAAAGGTCACTGCTTTGACATGTCGTCGCTGCACATATAATATAGCTTATGTGACGTTTCGTACATTCTTAGATGATCGAATAAAAACTGGTTTAAAAAAAATTGCAAGGCTAGATTTACAAAAATATTTTTATAATTATTAGGCAAGCTTTCCAGAGCTTAACCAAACTATTCTTTTTAGCAAATCTATTCTTTGCAATTATTTTTTGAAACAGTTTTTATTCGATCATCTCAGAATATACGAAACGTCACATAAGCTATATTATACATGCAGCGACGATATACTAAAACATTCGAGCATTATTAATTAATTCATCTTGCCTCTGAGTTTGAGCGCTACTGGCGCTGACGACAGAGGACAGTAAGGAAGAGGGTGGGGGGGTAGGCTGCACGAGAAATGTGTGCTTGAGGTGGGTGAGGGGGAGGCAGTGGGGGAGGGGCAGTGTCACCTTGAGACGATAATTTCGATATTTTCATTATTTTTTTTATTCACTCCGGTCTGCTTTGTTTTGCTTCGTACGGACGGCAGGTAAGAGACGCGACAGGCGGATCCGACTGTAATACACAAACGCTGCGGCTGTGGGCACCTTTATCTCTGCATGTGTGTTGCAACTGAGTGTAATAGGATAAACATGTATGCACAATAATTTAAACGACATTTACAGCTCAGCATCCCGGACAATCTGTCGAAATGAGATATTGTCCTGATTCCCGAACATAATAAATGGTTCTGAAATAAATAAATGATTTGGTAGCACTAATTTTACGAGAAGATTTTCATGAATTGGTATATTAAATTTTAAAAAATAATCGGAATTATACGAATTCAACACAAACATAATTAATAAATTACCCATTATGTTTAATTAGCTGAATTCTAAATACATATTTTTTTTTAATTTTAAGAAAATAAATATCATATAATAATGTTATTATTACGTTCTGCAAGTACTTTAGTTTTTATTATTGTGACAGCTGCTTCGGCATTCAAAGCCATTTTAAAATTGTGATTAGGACACATTGCTACGACTTATATGATTTTATCTAACCCCACCCAATTAACTAACTTGAATACTGAAACAGCTGTCACAATAATAAAAATTAAAATACTCGCAGAACTTAATAATGGCATCATTAAATTTACTTTCCTTAAATTAAAAAAAAAATCTTTAGATCATTTGGAGTAAAAAAATAACAAAAAGCTTTCTCACGTCGTCACTGGTCACTCAATTGAGTAATCGCCCGACACCCACACCACGATCTTAACTGCGCAATACCTACTGAGTTAAGGGTCTCAGTTTCACTCCAGTGAAAACATTACAACCAGAAATATGATTACGCACCCACGTTATAAAATCGACATTAGGTTTTTCCTATAGACTTTTAGGGACTTTTATAGAATATCACAGACAATGTATTTTCTATGCAGTTCTAGGTTTTTCAAGCTTTCCTTCATCTATTCTCCTTCCTTGTTAGATCTTGACTTATCTAGTAAACATGTCTATTTCTTGAGTGTCCCCCTATCACCCCCTCATGTACTCGTATATAGGAACGTACATGGTGTACGCCTATATTAACATTTAAATCGAATGTTCACCACCACGTGTGCCCTGTGCACGTGTGTGTATTGATTGTTTTGGGGAAGTCGTATATCAATATTGTGATAAACCTCAGCGGAGCATGCTCCCATTGTTGTCAATGGCTGCAATTAATTACAGATTATGCGATTAATTAAGTCGAACAGGTTAATTAAATACTTCAAAGGGAATCTTGTTGCCATAGAATCTTTTGGTCATGTCTGTGGATTCCGAGAAACCGCTCATTGGCGCCGAGTGCGGGCGCCATATTTCCCATTCTCGGGCTTGTTATAAGGCTTTCTTTATCGGTTCGTTGTTTATCTCTGTATTAACTCTCTTCTTTTGTCTATATTCGACCTCTTTTCTGGGCTTCCATCAAAAAATGAATAATGGCTTAATGAGATTTAGTGATACGGTTATTATAAGGATACTTTATGTGTTTTTAGATATTAAGAGGAACGGCTGGGCTGCCTGTTTCATAAATAACTTAATTTTGGATTTGAGACCAAAATACCCATCCAAACTGAATATATATATATTTTTTAATTAAAGGTTTGGTAAATATTGAAGTGTATGCCATGAAGAAAAAACAATTTTCATAATTTAAGAGTCAACTTGGAAAATTATTTGTGGGTTTATCGTATTTGTTTAAGAAAATATAATATTTGCTGTGTAAATATGATTACGTAAATAAAAATATAAAAATAAAACATTAAAAAAACGATTTTTTGGGTCGATATTTTAAATAATGTACGGCAAAATTTGTGTTCCAACGTAAATTGGTCGTTTTAATTTATTTTAAAGTTCACTGTCCACGTCCTTTAATGACCTATATTTCATAATGTAAAATAAAAATAAATAAATTACTTCTAATCCGTACTATATATTTACTATACTTTTTGATGAAAAAAAGATCATTAAGTTTAGGTGAGTATTTTGACCTCAAATCCAACATTAAGTTTTGTATGAAACCGGCCCCGCGGCTATTCCTCTTAAGCCGAATAGCGTTTCCTCCTTCTCCTGAAATGTTTCAAACAGCCTTGCAGTGTCCGTCATCAGGTCTGTTCTTCCATATATCAAAGGTTTTGACGGTGAGAATCTTAAATCTTAAATTTTAGGGTCAATTGAGTGTTAAATCGTAAGGCACCGCGTCCCCGTCGTAACATTTTATATTTTAAAATTATTTTTTTATATTTGACAAGTCAAAAGCAATTTTCACCAATAAAATGTAGACATAATTTGTCTCGACGCCATCTATTTGAGGGATTTAGCCGTTACAAGCCTCTCTCATACTAATAAAGTTGGTTGTTTACAGGTGAAAATATAATAAAAACATTAATTATTAAAATGGAACACTAGTATATATTGATTAACTTGGCGGGTTTGCGATAAGCCGACGTAGCTCAACAGTAGAGCATCTGACCGGACATTAGAAGGGTGCGGGTTCGAGTCCTGCCGGCGACATTTATCTTTGCTCGGAAGGTTTTTTCAATTTGGATGAGTGTTTTAGATTAATAATTATTGTTTATAAAAATAATAATTGTTACCCTTTGCGCTATGCACAAAAATCTTGTCTTAAGTTTTTAAGAACTTTAGTTTATCAATTAATTTTATATTTTCATTTGAGGAAACCGAAGGCATTATTTTTCTGTGGTTTTAATCAATATGTGATAAGGTTTTATATCTACAGGATGGTCATAATGATATAACTGCTAATTATAAAGAGCAGTTTAAAAACTCCGATTATCCTAAATCAATTATAATAATAACTCGATGGATGTGTAACTATTTCATGGCGTCATTATTAATATAATTAATTAGACGTACTAATTATATTAAGTACTTATTGTATTCTGTATGTTCCTGATGAGGAAAGCATCACTTTCGCAACATGTTGATATGCATATATTAAAAAAGTTGTGATTACAAAGTAATTTTTAATTAAGTACTTCGTTTACACCACTGCTTTAATATATAAATATTTGAATGTTTCAGAAGCAAAGGTTCCCTCACCAGGAATATATATACTGTTATCATTATTATCGTTAATAGTAAACTATTTATCCTGATGGAGGAAGCTTTGCTACTGAAACATGTAAATATTTATATATTAAAAACATTGTGTAAATAAAGTACTTTTAATTAATTAAATCTATAAAAATAAGTTCATCGGGCACATTTAAGCAATCATAGTAAAGTCATGTAAAAATTGATTAAAATAAGAGTAATGTAACTTTCTGAAAGCGTTGCCTAATTTTAGTTAAGCCACTGATAAATAATAAAATCTTTTAAATACAAAATTATTATTTTTTGAATTAGAAACCCAAACAAAATATTTACATAAAATCATCAAACGTTATATTATATTGTATTAATTGATAAACTAAAGTTTTTTAAGACAAGATTTTTGTGCATAGCGCAAAGGGTAACAATTATTTTTATAAACAATAATTATTAGCCTGAAACACTCATCCAAATTGAAAAAACCTTCCGAGAAAAGATAAAATGTCGCCGACAGGACTCGAACCTGCACCCTTCTGATGTCCGGTCAGATGCTCTACATCAGAAGGGTGCAGGTTCGAGTCCTGTCGGCGACATTTATCTTTTCTCGGAAGGTTTTTTCAATTTGGATGAGTGTTTCAGGCTAATAATTATTGTTTATAAAAATAGTTATATTATATTGTATTCAATGGACATGACACCTCTAATAAACGTGTTTACAACATGTACGATGCATGCAATAAAGCGTATCATTTTTTTAGTTATAAAAAACAGTATTTATTTATATAACTGACATTTGGTGCGTGCAATAACACAACAGTAATGCGATGGACAAAGAAACGAAGATGTTATTTAATATGTTTTTCCTTCACCATTTAGTTGAAGGCAAAATAATATAACAACAAAAAAAATCAAATTTTCAGCCACCTCTGGTCAGGAGCCCCAAAATATCTGAAAAAAATAATTTTTTACACCATTTTTTAAACATATAAATATGTTTGTATATTGTTCATCCTGATGAAGGAAACGTTCCGTCTGAAATACGAGTATGTAGCTGAAACCCTTGACTCTGTGCGGAAACGGGAGGTCCGTTTGATAGATTCGTCTATCTTCACAAACGGATTGCAATCTTTGGAGCACAGACGTCAGATGGGAAAGCTGTCATTCTCCTACCGGTATTTTATTGGAAGATGCTCTGAGGAACTAGCGTCATTGATCGGAAAATACGCCAAACGCGCGCCCAACATGTGTACATGGTTGACATTTGTCACATGAGAACGGGTCGCTTCTACGACTCGTTCTTGTGTTCAACAGCTCGGCTGTGGAGTGATCTACCAGCCTCTGTGTTTTCTCCCTCCTGTGCGGAATTCCAGTAAAAAAAGATTTTCCTGTGTTTAGTTTAATTTAATATTTTAATTTTACTTATGAAGATTAAAAAAATTCATTATTCATGGTTTACTACGATAAGATTTTAAATGAATTTAGGAAAATATTAATGTTGCGATGTTTACTTATTTCATTGTTCAATCTTGACGATATTGGAATAAAATTAAAATATCCTGTATTATTCTGGTACCTATGAGTCTATCCATAACAAATAAAAATATCGTTTCGGAAGGCGAAGTAGCTGTCATTTCTAAACATAAATTTACCTACCCAATAATTGTGGAAAAGGGTCGCTATTTTCAAAAATTATTTTCAGTACACTCGACATACGTACACTTGTCATAAAATTAGTCCGTAAATTTTTGTAAATTCACGAAATCATGCAGCAATCATTCAATAAGGCTTTCCCCAATTCGGCAGACGAATATTTCCATAGAATACGGGACGCACCGCACCGGCCGGGCGCGGAGATTCGTTTATTGATTCAAAATTCAAACAATTGGAGCGGAATACAAGAATACAACTAAGTGTGAGAGTAAACCCTACCTAGAATAATACATCTTGGGAAAATTCGCCACCGTACAAAACGAATAGATTACCATAAATTCATAAATAATGTAAAATCACGGACGTTGGGTAGAGAGTGGATGCCCTCAGTTAAATATATAGCATAGAATTGGTTTGGTTCGTAAATTATCACGTACCTAGTAGATCAACTAGGCTCAAATCACCTTATCATTATAACAATACGAGCACTTATGCAGAACAGAATTCAATAATATATCGCTTGCATTGATTATTCAATGATTTTTTAAATATTGATGGTATGTCTGTCTGCAATATGAAATATCAATAGACTACATCAATAAATGTATTGCATGTAAGTTGATTCAAATTACCACGCCCTAATATTATTCATTTAATCCTATTTGGTATTCATACCTCACATTTTTATAATTTTCTTTTGCTTTGTGCTTTTTTATATTTTATTATTTTTATTCTTTATACTTTACACTTTCTTATAGTATGGGTACTGTATACATTTCTATACTATTTAAATGTTTCTTTAAATTTGTTGAACTTACGATTTTTGTTTTGTTTTTGTTGTTGTACTGACATCTTTCATACCTTTATAATAATGGCTTATGTTGTGCCGTATGTATAATTAAATAAATAGATAAATTTGGAATTAATGGTTTACGAGTATACTCGAGTGGTACAGAACGCCGGGCTTGCTAGGCAAGCTAAGTTAAGCACAATTAGCAATTTCAGCTTTATATGACGGGAGTAGGGAGGATTCGAATACTGTCAGGTTATCCGTAACTGGGACTGTTAGCAATTCTTAAAAAAATACTATTTTTAGCAGGTAGATAAACAATTTCACATGTCTAGACGTCAGTTAGTTGATAATTTCACAATTTTTTGTAATTTGACAATGTTCAACCGTACGTATAAACAAATAGAAAAAAAATGCTCGATTTTCTTTCAAAGATTCGAATAAAACATTGTTGTAGGGATTTTATAACGAATTTTGGTCATAATTAGAAGGTGACTAAGTGATGGAATACAAAAATCGAATTACGGGAGATTGGTAAAGAAATACGTAAAAATTATGTCTATCCACTGACGTCAGAATTAATAGACTTGCTCTACCATTTCGACGGCTGGAGGCAAAGGTCACGTGACACCCATTTTGGCACTAGCCTAATTCACTGCAGTCTACTTCTGTGTCGCGTGATTTTGACTACGGTAAGCAATTTACATAACATTTATAAAAAGGGTCAAACTAAATCCTCTAACAAAATATTTGGTTTTTGTAACAACAGAACCTTTTTACTTATTTGATATTTTACTTAAATTGGCGGCACTCCTAGCTCGCCTAATTTCGGTTTCTTCCCCTTGCGTGTTAAGGCATCCTTCACTTGCCCTTCACGGTGAAGTAGCAGTTCTTTTCGATGATTAGTCAACTGTTATTAGTCCACATTAGCCGGACGCGCACAAATGCTAGTGTCAGGTATCCAATCAGAAGAACGTGCGAGTTATTGAATCAAAATCATGCTTTGGTGGAATCCCGTATATACTTTGATACATGCAGTAGTTTTAAGACAACATTGAAAGCTGTTTTCATACAAAAATATTAACCAAAAATACTTCAACGAACAGTGTTTACGCATTGTGTACTTTTTTATTATTTCTTTGTATAACACTATTTATAATTTAATAATTATTTTTCCCTTTACATTTAAAAAAAATATTATTTGTAAAGTTTATTTACCTCGTCTTACTTTATTTAGACATTGTGCACCTTTTAAAATTCTTTCTTTGTAAGACAATCTTTAATTTTTAATTTATCTAAATATTATTTTAAAGGTTTATTTATCTGTATCATATTAAATCAGTGAGAAATAGCTAGGATACAGGCGAGTTCTCCAGATATTGTATATTATTTTAATATTTCTATCTGTATCTGTATTTTCTATTTAGAAAAAAAAAAATATATATATATATATATGTACATATATTAACAAAAAAAATTACTCTGAAAAAATGTTTTATAGTGTCCATAAAAAGAAAAAAATGAGTGCTATTAAGTACTGCTGTTTCATCTTTAAAAATATAACCATTTTGGTTGACATTATCTCAGATAAGTTCTATAATAAAAGTGTAACCATTTTTAAAAAAATCTTGGCATTTGGGCGGACAGGCGAAATCGTATCCCTGTGTGTAAAGCGGATGCAGAACCAGATAAGTCGAACCGAGAAGTCGGAATCGCTTAGCACAAGTTGTTCAAAAGGCGATATGAATAAATTAAAGCAGATTTTTTTGCCCACTTTTAAGTGCGGTTTAATTTGATGAAATGTTTCTTTGTTGAAGTTTTTATTGCACAAGTCCATGTGAAGCAGCGGGCGCACTAACAGGGTGACTGACGGGTTATATTGCTTTTGTGGATATTTTGAACAATTTATTATACACAAACACCTCCGGTATACATTGATCATCATAGTTTTTTTCTTTCTTTTATTTACTTTAAAGGTAATTTACAAAATTATACAAAAGAGTTTCAATAAACTACTTTTTAGAAATATAATTAATAATAATAACTTTGTTTACACCTCTGTTATAAATACATAAAGATACACTTTTTTTTTTAATAACTCTTGAGGGAAATAATTTCCCCCAAGGCATATATCATCTTTGGGGATGTTGTGTGGAGGGTCTTTTAGAGGATTGGAAGGAGTGAACGTGGGTCATGAATAGACCCGTGTTGTAGGAGGGAGGAAACACAGAGCCTGGCAGATGATTCCACTGGCGAGCTGTTGAAGACAAGAATGAGTCGTAGAAGTGACCCGTTCTCATGTGACAAATGTCGTGCAAATGTTGGAAATGTCGCGTTTGGCGTGTTCCCGACTATGTACCGGTGCCGAAGAGATCAATGACGCTAGTTCCTCAGAGCATCTTCCATTAAAATACCGGCAGAACAAGGACAGCATTCCCATCTGATTGCAATCCGTTTGTTAAGATAGTCGAATCTATCAAATGGACCAAACGTTTCTGCAGAGTCAAGGGTTTCAGCTACATCTTTCAGAAGGAAAGATTCTCTCATCAGCAGAAACAATGCACAAATATATTTATATAATATAAAGTAAACAAAGTTGTTCTAATTATATTAATAATACTTCTTGCTTAACTGCGTAATTCCAGAGAACAGAGAAAAAATCCCAACCATTGAAAACACAAATTGATGAAATATCTTCAACTGACATAAGGTTTTAAACCAAAACTTTTAAAAATAGTTATTTCATATTAGAATGCATTTTAATAAAAACAAAAAAAAATCGCCTAAATATGCTTTAAAACGAAGAATTATGTTGTGTAAAAAGATACCTACCTCACAAGATAATGACCTTTTTATTCTGTCACTGCTTCTGAAAGTGACATTTGTCGCCGTAGTCCCCAGTGCCGCCGCCTGCATTGTTTTGTTTACCGTACTGAAAATTTCAGCATCCGTAATATTACCACGTAATAATTAATAACGTGGTTGTTAACTTACTTAATATTGAGTTTTTCTCTTGTTAAAACTAAGCAAATATTGATATTTTTAATGAATGTCATTCGCTGAATGACAGCTGACAGCTGTCATCCGAGAGAACCGGAACCGCAGTTAAGCAAGAAGTCTTTAAGACCAAAGAAAAGGATAAGGATTTGTTCTTAAAGAGAATCAGAATAGGTCTCTTGGGGCGGTATTCTTGTTCTTTTTAAGGGAGATTCCTTACGTTTTTTTAGGGTTAAAGCCTTCATACTTAACTACGGTTCCGATTCTCTCGGAAGACAGCTGTCAGCTGAATTCATCGAGCGACATTCATCTAAAATGTCAATATTTGCGATGCTTTAACAGGAGAAAAACTCAATATTAAGTATGTTACCAATTACGTTATTATTTACTTTAAACATAATTAGCTAGTAAACATTATTAAAACTTATATAGATGTTGACATTTTTGACAATTCGCGTCAAGCGCGGTATTGAAGAGAGTCGGTACGACCGGTCGAGTCCAATGAATTCGATTCCGAAGCCGGTGGGCTCACTCCGAGTTCGCTAATCCGGATTCACTCGTTTCAAACTCACACTCAAGGAATGTCAATGGTTTTGGAATGAAGTCAGAAACGAAAGCGTCCCTATTAATTAGTGTAATATGAACGGTTTATCATTCCAGAACGGCGGATCTATGCGGACCGAAAGGAACAAAGACCGAGTCCGAGGAATCGAGTCCATGTGGCTAAACTCGAAATTGGAACCGAGTTTTTAAAATAAGTGGAATGACCCACCTCTTCGGTCGTCACAAATTCAAATGTCGCTTTTAGAACTAGAGACAAAAAAGGTCATTACTATCTAATGAGGTAGGTACCTTTTCATAAAACGTGATTCTTCGTTAGCTGGCTAATTTATGATATTTAAAAATAAAATAAATTGTATTAAAATGAATTATAATACAATGTAATTGTTTTTAAAAGTTTTAGTTCAAAATCTTATGTCACTTGAAGATATTTCATCAATTTGTGTTTTCAAATAATCTCTTGACAATCTATTTAGGATCTTTTTACTATGTCTCACCGGAATTCCGCAGTTAATCAAGAAGTCTTTAACCCTAAGGAAAAACGTCAGGAATCTTCCTTAAAAAGAACGGGAATAGCGCCCCAGGTCACCAAACACGGCTTAAACCATTTCAAGCAACATTTCGATTCTAGATGATGGTATTTCATCAGGGAGTGCGTTACTAAGAGAATCGACAATTGCGAAACGTGTCGCAATTTTTATATTTTTTATTTTTAATATTACATACGAAGAAAAGAGAGTGTTTAGTAGTTTTACAGTATAAGAAAACCCAGGTAGAAATAATTACGTATATAAAATTTTAAAACATATAGAGATTTGGTATGAACCACCTCACTAAGGCTGAGCCCGTTCCGAGGTGGCAGAAATTAAAATAATTTTTACCCCTCGAGTTTTTTTGATAATAATGATAATTTTTCTTAAATGTGAACGGTAAACCTTTAAATGACAATAAACAGCGTATTTTTTCTCTTTCTAACACAATTTAATTCATATGCATTACTATAGTAAGAAATGAGATAACATGACTTTTATAAGTCCGTTTCGGGCTGGGAGAAATATCTCTCAAAAAGACTGTAAATTATAAGGAGATGCAATAAAAAAAAAGAAATTAAGAAAAGGGTGAAAATATACAGTGAATAGTATAAAATATAAACAATTACTTGTATGTGAAAATAACACGTATAATTTATTTGTGCATTCCGGGTTTCAAACCCGCGACTTCTGCATACTGAGCGGAGGATTTTCTATCGAGGAACTCGACAACATTAGGTCGTCGCATCAAATGCGTCATGCTGCATTTCCCATTTCTGCTAATCTCCGCTATGCACAGTGCTTCCTGTAGATGTAGAGGATAGAATGTCACCATAACATATGCATTAAGTATGAAAATCACAGACAAACCATCCGCAGCTTCTTCCGCATTCATGCCCCGAGGGTCGCCGCGAGGAAGGTCGACGCGATATTGTTCCTAATGAGTATGAAAGGCCTTTCCTTGTTGATTGGCATTGATTTTTTTCTTATCTTCATCTCATTAAGTGGTAGTGATTAAACACTATTTTAATAAAAACAGATATCGAACAAATGTACATTTTTATTCAATGTTTATTGGAATAACTTATTGAAGCTTATATAAACGTCATTGTAATATTTTAAACAATCCACAAACTCTGTTAAAATACGGTGACTAAAAATACATGGGAATTATTTGAAGACGATATTAACAGTTCTTAAATTATAGAAGCATGATATTGATAAAAATTATAGAAAGTTGGTAATAGCTCAGTTAGACAGAGCGCTGGTACTAGAGGTCTTGTGTTCGAGTCCCAGATACAACCGTTACCTTTTTTATGTCTTTTCTGTTTCGAGTTTTAATTTTTTTTTTAAAATTAAATAATATATTGTAATTTTCATGTTACATGAATATTACAATAAAGTCCCGTTAAACTTATTGATATCATTTTAATCATTGAAGAAGATAATATTAACACATCTTAAATGAACCACGAAACCGAAAAAACAACAGAAATTAAAAAGATATTTCAGTCGCATCTGGGACTCGACCGTTAATATTTTCTTTTTCAATGATTAAAATATTACAATGAGGTTTACAAACTTCAATAAGTTAAAATAAAAAAAAATAAAAAAATTATTGATATCAGTTTATCAAAGGGTTCCATATTAAAAATTCTGAAAAGGTATACATATTACATTAATAATGTACATTAAAAACATGTGAATGAAAATTAAAAGCTGGCATAAAAGATATTTGAGAAAATGAAACAATTAAACACACTGAAAACAAAAACGGGTATTAAAATTACCAGGAAAATCTGAGAAAAAGATAGCAAAAAATTAATTAAATTAAAAATTTACTTTTTTTACACCACTTTATAAATGTACATAAATATCTACATTTTTCGACAGCAATGCTGTCATCATCATTTTTCCTGATGATGACAGCATTACTGTCGAAAAATGGAGATATTTATGTATATTTATAAAGTGGTGTAAACAAAGTATATTTTTTATAATGTTTTTTTATATGAATACCGCACAAGGGTCCCAACTGCTCCCAACCGTCTGGAGCCAGTGAGACTATGGCATCCCCAATTTGGGGAATGTTGTGAGGCTGAAGGTATTGGGGAGGAGAAGGAGAAGGGGAAGTGGAAGGTGGTAAAATTATTTAATAATGACGCCACAAAGTGAATACCGATCGTTTGAAGAAATTGTTAATATTAACTTCTATGTATATTTATTGTACGAGTTAACCCATGACTCGAAGGAATTATTTTGATATTAGTTTGCTAGAAAATCATTACTGTTAATAAAAATATCAAGCATTATGATATTTGAAGACAACGTATAGATTTGTTGTATCTTTTTGTAACCGTATATTTAAATGAAGGGACATTTCAATCCAGGGAGCTTACTTATCAGTCCAGAAACGGTTTCACTGTACCTTAAAAGAACCTTAGCACAACATCCTCAGAGACGACATGGGATCTGAAGGAAATTCCAGGGCCTCCAATGAGGAGAATACATTTGACTTAAAAACCATTTTTGTATACGCATGGCCTCCTATTTTAGAAATGTTACGTCTGATCAAATACTAGGCTTCTATCAAGTTAGTTTTGCCTTGGAATGTACATTAACTGCGTAGAATCTATTCAAACATAGGCCATTGGATTAATAATATTAATGTTAGACCAGCGTTTTGCCCGTTGCACCCAATGGAGGTGATTGAAGTTTCTTATTTTTACCAAAAAAAAAAAAATATATTTTTAATTTTTGCAAATTGCAAATTGAAAGAGTTTCTCTTTATTATTCCCTACTTTAAATCATAATGTTACACATACAATTTAATATTTTCATAAAAAACATTATTATTAATTTAATTACCTGCACATTTCAGTCAACCCGCCGAACCGAGACGAACCGAAACTACCCTAACCTAACCTAACGTAACCTAGTCCAACCGAACCTAATCTAACCTAACCATACTTAACCTAAACTTACCTCATCTAACCTAATCAAACCTGTCCTAAACTATCCAAACCAAAGCAAGCCAAACCCAACCTATCCAAACCTAACCTAACATAACCTAATATAACCTAATCAAACTAAACCAAACCAAACCAAACCTAACCCAACCCTTCATTATGTTAACCTAACCTCCGTAGAGGTGTTCGTTTTCAGAAAACTGCGCTATTAAAATCATTTCATTTATTGAAACAAATAAAAAATAATAATAAAATACGTTCTTTAGAATTATATAAATAAACAGCACACATTTGAATTTAGGTGTTTGTTATAAAACATTTTATGTAGGTACTTTATCGCTTGTTTGGATAAAAAAAAAGATATTTTTCATAACACATAGGTACCTACTTCAGTTCCAAATATAATTCAAGTAGGTACTTAATCTTAATTGAATTGCACGCAATAATTCTATTTTTAAAAGTGGTCTAAAAGTAAAGCCGGATTCCTACCTTCTCTATTCTGTGGTATATTTCATCGAATCGGAACGAATCTTTCTTTGTTATCACTTACCCTATTTCTTTTCTATTTCAATTAATTTGTACTCCGGAGCTCAAAGAGAAGCAGCTAGCAAAATGTCGCACGAATGGTACTTTATTTGTTATTTTTATGTATAAATTGTAATAATAATAATAAAGTTGAAATTAATTTGATGAATATGAGTTATAAAAATTAAACTTGACAGCAAAAAAAATATTAATAAACCGTTTAAAAAAAAAAGAAAAGAACATTGATAATTTAAAAAAATATATACCTTAATCTTCATTTTTATGTCATCGACTGTAGCAACGGTCTATAATACAAATACAACGAAAGTTGAAGTCGATTCAACACCGGTATTCTCTTTTTATCGGGTATACTATCGTATAGAATAGATGAGGTGAGAACGCGGCTTAAGTCTTGAAAAATAACATTACAATTCCAACAGTTTGAATTCAAATTTGGAGAAAAACTCAGTAGCGATTGTATTGAATAAAAATATATCTACAATAGAATAAGTATAATATAAGAAAAATTTCAGGCGTTATTTATGTAGTTCATATTCACTCCGCTTGGCGCGCGATATTTAACGAACAGTAAACGAAGAATTTATTGAGATATAGTGAAATCGCCCCTAATATGGAAAGTGAGTGAGATGTTGGACGAGAGGTATTCGTATTCAGGTCTTTGTGTTGTCTTCTTCAAATCAAAGGTTGAAGAATATCACTATTGCCTGATATTTTTTTTATAAAAAAAAAAATTAAATAATAGTACTTGCTATATAATTTTGACATTTTAAGAAGATTGTGTAAGATATAAATAATGTTTAAAAAAATCTGTATATATGTATATAGATTAAAGAATATTTTCTTAGTCATCCTCACTAGGAGATCCTGTCCTGAGGCGAACTAGGTTTTGAATAAAGGCTTTTCAGCAACTTCTGTGTTTCAACTTCAAGGTTTGGGGTATATTCAAGAACTTCTATGTTTTAAAATACAAGTAATTTTATTTCTGATAATTCCTTACGCCAAGTTTTGCTGAATTTAGTATTGTAATTAATTGATTTAATTTGTTTGATACTATGTGGGAGTTTATTGAACAACTTTATAGTTGGAGCATCTTTGTCGAAAGGTACATTATTGTATATTTGTTTTTTCTCTGGTATTATGATAATGTGAGGTGTTTGCCTCAGAACCTGCAACCAGAATATTTTAGATTTTTGTTGCTGTTGTATACTTGGAACCTCGAACTGTTAATGATTCCTGTTGTTGACTTGATACTCCTCAAATCACTCTTATAGGATCCTCTGTCTCAAGGTATCACCTTGTGCCAACACTTATTTTATCGCGAAACTTTCCTCGCGGAAATGTTTTATCTGTACAATGTATTGCCGTTCGGGAATTTTGATTGTTTTGATAATTTGCACGTCTTTATACATTCTTATCGTGACCTCTACAATCTAACCCTTGAAACCAAATGCTCCCATTTCCGGTTTCCGCTTATCTCTCACGTTTCCTAAGTACCTAGAGATTAATATCATCCACACAATCAGTAATCCTAATAGATGAAATAAATTTCATTCCTACTATTACTCAAAAAGCCTCTAATGGTCAGATTTCATCCTGCCAGTATAGTCGTTCCAGCACTATTCATCTTATTATGTCGGATCGTCAAACATTCGGTTTAATGTCTTGTCAGCCAGCCACCATTTTCTCGAATGACACCAACCATGATGTAGGTATTTTCAGTTCTTACTCCTCCTAACACCTTTTCAAGCTGAATGTTTATTACAGAGAAGCCTCTTCGATTTTTCTTAAAAATAATTGTTCAAAAAATGTGAAAAATTGCAAACTTCCCCTTCCTCATATACTCCGCTCCCTTCAGCTTCACAACATATGCTAATTTGGTGATTCCATAGACTTACTGGCTTTAAGCAATTCGCAGTTGGGACTTTTGTGAGTTATTAGGCCTTTTATAATTTTGCACGGCACGGCTAGCTGTCGATATCCACGGCAAGCCGTGCCGTCGATGGTTTTTATAATTTACGCAGTGATCGTGAACGGCATTTGTGCAGTATTTGCGCCACATAAAAAAAGCAACAACATACACCGTCAGCGCGCAAGAAACGCTTTGCAAGTGATGGAATTGGCGGGGAGTGGGGAAGGCAGGCGAAGGCAGGCAGGGGCTCAGAGAGGGGATTGATGCACATATCTAATTATACTTGTAAGTAAGCACTATACTCTCAAAATTGCTGTCACGGCTTTATGGGGAGCCGTTGCCGTCTACGGCTTGCCGCGGACGGTAAATTAAAAGCGTCTTCATACAAATCCACATATTTTGATTCTCTGTTGTGCCGTCCCGGAAAACGTGCCGTCACCGTGCCGTTGGGGTGCAAATTATAAAAGCGCCCATTCCCATAAAAGACACAAAAAAAAACAAATTTCAAAAGACGTCTGATTACAGTGAATTGCAACCTGCAGCTTAGCATTTTTTCTGGCAGCAATAAAATTTGCATAACATCTGCATAATGCAGTAGTAGCGATTGTGATAGTCAGTCGTGCATTAGATAGCCACGGTGACGCTTTTGAGTGCGATTTGTTTACGTTCTCGGTGCTAAAGGTGTCATGGCCTCGTCACGCGGACTGGTGACGTTGCGTCATGACATACACCCAAGCTAGGAAAATGGCCCTATTGAATACATCAGAAAACACTGACTTATTAGACAGTAATAAATTGATAATTAGTATTGAAAATGGAGGACTGGTATTCAATCGTAAGCATGATTGTGATTATGATAATATTTATATTTTCTGATTAATGGAAAATTTGTATCATAAAACTATTAAAAATAAAATATCTGTTTCTATTTCTGATAATAACGATTTTTTGAGATTTTTATTTTGGCAATATTTTCGTTAAGTTCAGAGCCACTAGTTTCGGACAGGACAGTATAAAAGTAAGTAAATAACTCATAATTTTTTATTAAAATTTAAAATGTTTATTTAATAATAAATCAATGTTCCGCAAGCAGATCAGTTTTTAAAAAAAATATTGTGACATCCGTTTGGGAGTTCAAAACCATTTAACAGTTTGAAAATGGTTTTGAACACCGAAACAACTGTCACAATAATAAAAAAAAACCCAAAATACTTGCATGACTTAATAATGACATCGTTAAATTTAATTTACTTTAAATTAAATAGAGATTTACGAATTAAACACATTAACAATTATTAAGATATCTGTAATACAACAAAAAATATCAACCGTTGAACGTTGCCTACCAACAAGGCCTAAAAAGCCTAGTTAGGTGAGGAAGGTTTAAAAAATCATATTTTCTACCTTCATTACATTTTTAAAAAATTATTTTAATTCTTTTTGTACAGTTTCTCCACACAGGAGACCCGGAAGGAAATAATTTCCCTCAAGGCTTATGTCATCTTTGGTGATGCTGTGTAGAAAGTCTTTTGTGGGATAGGAATGAATCTGGATCTTGAGACCCATGTTGTAAGAGGTGGTAAATATAGAGACCGGCAGATCATTCCACAGCCTAGCTGTTGAACACTAGAACGAGTCGTAGAAGCGACCCGTTCTTGTGTGACAAGTGTCAATTGTGTACTTACTTTCAGTCATATATGTGTTTTTGTTTCTACATAATATATGTACATTATAGTTATTACAAAAAATAATATATTTACGACTACCATGATATGGGCATGAACTTAGTAGGGGAGCGAGAGAAATAAATAAATAAAAATTGTAATAATACGTAAAAATCACGATTATACACAGGCTACTGTGCATCCTGATGAATGAGGCTTCACTTCCGAAACATGTTGATATACTGGTTTATACAAAATATCTCTTATTAATTTTATTAATATGTATAAAGTTCGATAATAAAAAAACTTTAAAAAAATAAAATGAAGGTAAAGCTAGGAGAAGGAGAGACTTACTAGGTTTTACTTGTAACACTTTAGTAAGCAGTTCAGTTAGGGGCTACACGTTAAGTTTAATTGATTCGTAAGTTTATCGCATAACCCCTCCCGTCTTTATTAATTAGACAGTTTTTGTTTTCATGCGCTTCAGTGTTATTTTGTATTTTCCTATGTTATTTACATGTAACAGGTAATTAATTTTTCCTTGTGACTTGACGATTGTGTTTTTGTGAATACATAAAAATTTCACTTTCGAATGGTTAATCGTGCATTTATTCCACATCCAATTAAAAAATCGTATATCATCTTTTTTTAAATGTTAATACTGCACAAGAGTCCCAACTGCCCCCGATTAACCGGAGCCAGTTGGACTATGGTTTCCCCGATTGGGGTATGTTGTGAGGCTGAAGGGATTGGGCAACGGAATGAGATAGAGAAGGGGAAGGTGGCGAAGTACTTGGGTATTCAAACATCACCAAATAGTTTAAAGCCATTTCAGGAAACATTTCGATTCAAAGTTGTGGTATTTCATCAGGGCGTTACTGAGAGTATTTACTTCTTTGACCATTACCCGACCCATAATCCCCGCAAGTTTTCAGTCTTTAAAAGTTAAAACGATGTATTTGTGTGAAATCATTAGAACCTAAAAGGAACCTTTTTAAATTACATACCGTTTAACTGATTGTTTTTACCCCCATAATGGCAGGTAGCTCCTTTAATGTGTGTGTTGCCTTAAATCGTAGTAAATTATTAATACACTTTGTCCGTCCTTCAGAATCAAATCAACGGAGGAAATTATTGATGAAATAATTGGAAAGATACATAAAAATGAACGTTTTGATTTTTCCAGAAAATTACCTGACGGTTCAATTTTCCTAAGCGATTCTCAACTATAAAGCTATTTAATCGACGTTATTGGTAGTTTTCTCAAGCACCTGATTTTTCGAAAATTTTAAATTTTCTTTATAAATTAATGTAAATTATTAATTAAATCATTGAAGGTAATGTAAACATATCTCAAATGAAATATGATAGAGAAAACAACACGAAAATTATAAAACGAATGTACCACCTGGGAATTGAACCCAGGACCTCTGTCTTTCCGCGCCAACACTATAATGAAAAATAAGACTTATTAACAATAACTCCACACAGGAGGCCCTGAGGGAAATAATTTCCATCAAGGCCTATATCATCTTTGGGATGCTGTGTGGAGGGTCTTTTAGAGGACAGGAAGGAGTGAACCTGGATCTTGAAGAGACCCATGTTGTAGGAGGGAGGAAACACAAAGACCGGCAGATCATTCCATAGCCGAGCTGTTGAACACAAGAACAAGTCGTAGAAGCGACCCGTTCTCATGTGACAAATGTCAACCGTGTGCAAATGTTGGGCGCGCGTTTGGCGTGTTTCCCGACTATGCACCTGTGCCGAAGGCTAACTTTACTCTGGCTTCAACGGAGCCCCCATACATGAGCTGGTCACATAAGATTACACCAAACATATCAATGGAGGGCCTGTTGGGAAGATTGCTTCAATTAAAGGAGACTAGATTCTCATTTCGATTCCTTTTAGACGTAATCAGACATGATTGAGTCATTGAAACATTAAATTACCTTATTCTTACCCCAAGATAAGACCCTTTCGAGGTAATCGTCCATTCTCTGCTTCAAAGCCCTCCAAGCCGTTAGAGTTTGTGTGCCCTTTGGGGGCTTGTCAAATAAAAAACTATCATGGACTATACTGTCATCCGCGTAACAATGGATTGGTGCACATGTCAAGAGGTCATTGATGTGCAACAGAAACAACGTCGGAGACAGAACAGATCCTTGTGGGACGCCAGCATTTATTGAATGCGAAGAAGAGATGAAACCGTCAGCAATCGTTAGCAATGTTGTTATTAAAAGTGTCGTTATTCAATTTTTATCTTGTTGGTCAAGAAAAAGGAAGGCAAATATGCAGCAACAAACAGTGTTTTGAAAGGTTAATATTCATATAGAAATATTTATTTAACAACATAATAATTTTTCAAGGTTCTAATAAAGTAAAAAGAGATTGCTTAACGCAACAATTACGAGAAACATTAGTTATTAGGCACAAGGTGTGGATTGTGTTTGTGGTTATTGTATAAATGTGTTTAATGGTTAAAGAGTATTTTATATACTGGTGCCTTTCACTACGGTAAAGCAAAAGTAAAGAAGTTGTATTTTTCCAAATTTTGTTACTTGTCATGGAGCTAAAAATATTAATATGGCTCCTTAATCAACATGGTATGCCTTCTGGGTTAGTAGATACTACCAGTATCGCCCCTGTGAAATTCAACTATTGCTAATCAAATAATTAGTTTATAAACAAATTAATCAATATAATAAGGATCCCCACTCCCCACTCCCCACTCCCCACTCCCCACTCCCCACTCCCCACTCCCCACTCCCCACTCCCCACTCCCCACTCCCCACTCCCCACTCCCCACTCCCCACTCCCCACTCCCCACTCCCCACTCCCCACTCCCCACTCCCCACACTCCACCCCCCCTCACACTCCCCACTCCCCACTCACCACTCCCCACTCCCCACTCCCCACTCCCCACTCCCCACTCCCCACTCCCCACTCCCCAAAATGTAAATTGCTCAATGATGGAGGACTTAAGCTAGCAGAGGATTTATCCTGTGACACCGCAGTTCACCCGATCCTTT
Source organism: Halesus radiatus (assembly GCA_022606495.2). NCBI lineage: Eukaryota > Metazoa > Arthropoda > Insecta > Trichoptera > Limnephilidae > Halesus > Halesus radiatus. Next base: position 68,610 of record JAHDVE020004088.1, read on the forward strand.
CGTCCGATCAAGATTGGTTGAATTAAAATATTTAACGTAGTATATGAACATTGCCATTCTTGCGAATTTGTTAGGTTCAATAGACCTCGCAAAAAAGCCTTCGAAGATAAAATTGATAAACACTTTAATGAGTGAAGTATTTTACGTCCAAAGGGACGGCCCTATGCGTACGTGACAATCGCCATACCGTCACTGTGTCATGCTCGGCCGAGTGTATTGGTTCGCGATGGCGACTCTGTCTCGCGGCGGGCGGCGGGCAAGGAGTGGAGGGAAGATGGAGGGAGGTCATAAGGTCACTCCTTGCACTGGCGACACCTAAGTTGACGCACTTGCATGTCGTCACCATAATTAGTAATTTACGTAGAACCATTTTTTCATCACAAACTGTGATTGGAAAAAAATACACATTACTACGAAAACCGCAAATCTGTGATGCCGCGTCCAGACGCGTGTAATGCAATGCGAATTCGTCGTTTGGACAATTAAATTAATAAATAAGAAACTAAAAAATATTATTCACATGTAAAAATATTTACGTCATTGTAGCGCAGCTTCACTTTCGCTTTATTTACGATTCATAATTTTGATAAACTTTAAATGAAAACGGTTTAAAATTTTAACATTAAAGTATTTTATTCCATGGATTTATTATGTACGTAAAGTGTGGGTAGGTTACTCAAAATTTTATAATTATAATTTTCGATTTTTACTCTTTAATCTTTTTTGTATTAAGGGATCTACTCGTACGTGTCAAGGTGTTGACTACTTACTACTCTAACTTGGGCCGTGTTAAAACCAAATAGTCCATTTCGGTTAGCGATAATAAGCTATTTTGGGTACATACTCGTATGTGTAGTATACTCGTATACCATACAATACATACTAATTTAAAAAAAAATACAAATACTTTTACTTATTATGGTCTAACTAATATAAAAACAGTAAGGTGGTAAGTAAAAATTTACATGATACATTATACACAATAGTTTTAAACAATATCTAAAAAACAAAAGTAGAAACAATTAAAATTAAATTTTTCATCACATTTTTCATATGAAAACAATACAGAAAAAGTAAAAACTAACAATTTTTTTTTCTTTCTCTGGTATAGTTGCCAAACTAGACTGGGTAATTAATTAATTAGGTTGGCAATATTATTATTTTAAAACACTGTTCTGATGTCTTGCGAAATTAAAGTATTCATCAATGCTCGTCCGCCGCTTGATGAAGGCTTCCTAAAGATTCATTCATTTTTGAAAATATCGATATATTTTCTTTCTATTATATAAAGAATGTCCCGGTCGGGCGGTGTTTGTTTGTTTATTTGTTTTGTATGCAAATCTACGTTTTATTCCGAGCTTGATAAAATTCGGCACACTTGACATTCAAAACAAGAGGAAGGTCACTGTCTTCATAAGGATTTGAAAAACTACCCCCTTCCCCCTTTCCCAGCACATAGAGGAGAATTTTGGTACTTGATGTTGAAAATAAGAGGAAAATTTTGGGTAGGGGTAACATATCACAACCTCAAAATTTTACTCCTAACCATTCGTAACCCAGACAACGCCGGGTACTTTACCAACTTATCAATACGGGGCAGTCTTCAACCCTCACTGTTCATCTAAGGTACCTACACCTACTAGTCATTTAACACATTTTAGAATTAAACTGGAAATCTCGTCATTGCAGACTACCTACTAGATCGTGTGGGGAGATATATATTTTATTTTATTGTGCATAATATACTGCGTCCATTTACTATAAACATACAACACAACAAGCAAACATATATTGAAAGACAAAAATTAAGATAAAAAAATTATTTAACATGTCTCTTAATACCTTCAAGGCTTATATTGAAGATTTCAAGAGAGATGTTATTTATCAACACCATACCTCGTGCATGTTGTGCTGAGCCAACACGACTATTCTGCTACGTGGTATGTATAGTAGATCGTGGTGCCGCCCCTGGCAATAGTTGTTTCGTACAAATAACTTGTAGCACTCGAGGAGGTATGGAATTTCCATCAAATTGTATTTGGCCCCACTCCTAGACTAGAAGATATATAAGATTATCAAGCTTTTTTTTATTTTTATACAAAGTAAATTAAATATAATAATGTTATCATTAAGTTCTGCTAATCCAGGTGGTGATTTATAGAATACAAAGTAAAATAGATGACGCTGCACTTCATCTCTTCGAAGCTCGTGTGACTGGAACGAGTTCCCCTGACTGTTTTGGTCTGCAGTCTGTAGGTTAAAGATTATTCTGAAGGTATTCGACTCCTTAACCCTTCCTTGCCGGTGCTGTCACTGATTTGACATTTCTCCAACTATTTCAATATATCTGTAAATATACACAACACAGAGTTCATATCATTGCATATTATATTCATATGTTCCTCAGCAGTACATTTATGTATTGGATAAAATAATTGATATATATTTAACGAACGCAACGGAAAAAAAAGATTTTTCGTAAAATATGGAAAAAAATAGTTAATACGAGTATATACGTATGTCTGGGTGCATTGATAACTCGCTTAGAAGTGCGGTAGTGAGCGAGTGGGTACGGAGTTTCGCTCACCATGCCACGATGCGTGGTCTTCAGTAATAGCCGGCAGCTGGCGGTCTGTCGGCTGTAATGAACGTATCATGGATGGCCGATGTTTTTTCCTCGTTTTCAGCACTTCTACGCAATATTTTACTTATGTACATTACGTACCTTTCATAAAATAACTAACGTAATTAATAAAATTAAAAATTAAATTACAATACAATATTTTACTTATCTACATTTTATACCGTTACTAAAATGATTTACACGAGTAATAAAATATGTAAACTATTCATTGTCATACAACTTATGCCACCAAATAGTTATAAAATCTGTCCCCATGACTTTTTATTCTTTAGCTATCAACCTTTCACTTCTTGCGTGTTTGATACAGATTATCATTTTTAGTATTTATTAAAATCATTAGTATACAAATATTCAATTACATGTACTATAAATTATTTCCAATAAATATTATATTTTTACATTTTCTCATTTATTGTAATGTATCTGAATCTCTGTAAGATATTAGTGAACAGCATTTTATAGATACTATGTAAAAAATAAATTGAAAAAACTTTAAAATTACAATGAGTGTACAGCACCGGAGTTCGAAGGATTTTCTGGCACCGTAAGGGAAGGTTTAGAGGAGAGGGCAACACAAGAAGTAGAAAAGAATAATTTTTAAAAAACCGTGACACATAATATTCCTGTTTTGAAAATGAAAAAAATTCTGAAATATTTTATCACAAACCCTTAAAAACCAAACAATATTCTAGGTTCTACTAAAACTCGCATAATACGCATAGCAAAAAAAATACTTATTATGTTTTTTCTCATTTTTACTGTTAATTTTACCGTATTAAATATTAATAGCATCGATAAAAAAAAAGTTGAACTGCTGTTTTAGGGCCTTTGTGCCTTCTCATGTTACACCATGTGAATCATTCTAATTAAGCATTAATTAATAAAAGTGGTTTTAATGATTAAACTGTAATGAATATTAAAAGTATTTTATTACAAGTTTTTCTTCCGTCACATGAGTAGATATCATTTGACTGTTGAACCGGCAACGCAATGAATTTAATTAAAGGTTTATTTTATTTTTAATAATTACTAGTATTACTTAATCACTTAAGAAGACAATATTAACAAACTCTTAATGAAAATATGATACAGAGAAAGTCGAAGAAAAAGTGTAACGGTCGCAACTGGCACCTGTACCTTACTCGGACGAACGTCTCTAAATTCAGGCATTTTTAAATAACTATTTCTTTTATTTTTTTTATTAACTTTAAGACATTTTGCAAAATATATGGCAAAAAGTTTGTTATTCAAAACCTCATACTAAATTTACGATTAAGGTTAAGTTAAAAAAATATAATTATTTAAGGTCATTTTATAAATATTCTCCAGTCCTAAATATTATAAATATTTCAAATAAATACCAACTCTTCTTGCGTCACCAATCTTCTAGTAAAAGTAACATCAATAGAAAAGGAGGATAAAATAGCAGCTGTAAAAACATCATCTTAAATTTTCTAATAAAACTGCGTTAATCTGAAGCGACCTGCCAGGTAAGTATGTTTTTTTCTGTATCTGTTTGTACATAATTAGATAAAGAATAGGAAGTAATATTTGTACAGCGCCCTTGAGGTGATTTTTCACTAAAACAGCGCTGTAAAAATCATCCAATTATTATTATTATCGTGTATCGCCAAATACATATGATCGAAATTAAAATTTCGCAATGATGATGAAACGAATTTCTATATTTAAAATTTAAGTAAATAATGGTCAGACTTTTGTATCAAGAAACAAGCCCACATCGCATTTCTTGTGTTCTTCTTTACCATGTTTGGATAATTTCAAATTTGAAAGGGCAATGATTATTATAATATGTTGGAATATAACCAATGAAGTTTTGGTTAATATCGACAGATGTGTGTACTCTGTATTTGTTGCTTTAAGGGGAGTTGAGCGAAATGGCAAAACTGTTTGTTTCATTTCAGCAAAAACAGTACATTCCGCTGTTATGATTCATTTTATAACATAACCATCCTTCAACTGGTGCGATTGTACGTGACAAAGGAATTTTAATTATCTCCAAAACACATTATAAATTGTTTACTTGCCTTCAGTTAAAAAACCTGCCAAAAAAAATTATAGATAAAAGTGCAGGAATTTACATTAAAAGGAAAATCACACATACACAATAAAACATATAATTGATTTAACCAAAACATTTTACACCAAATTAGAATCGAATTCGAATCCCTCCATCTCCAACCTCGTCCGCTGGACCTCCAGCACCGACCCCTTCCGTCCCGGCCCAAATTCTATTTTATACCCTCCATTACCTTAGTGAGCGGGCTTAAATATAAGATTGCTGTTAGCAAGTGCCGCTAGCACATAAAACACAGTTTTTTTTTAAATTCTTTGGAATAAAAAAAAATAAACGCCCTACAGTAGCAATAAGCAGTCCGCTCACTGGGTAGAGAAGATTATCTCCACACGCATGCACCTCTAACCACAGTTGACACAGGAAGAGGGAAATGTTAAAAAATTTACAATAAGATATCGAAAGTCCTGTCTAATGATACCTATGCAAAAATATTGTGACGTGCATACTAAAATAAGAATGATTAAAGAAAAATGTCTGTTTCGCTGTCACTCTCCCTTACAAATAAAATTTAAAATAAATTGCTTGTACTTGGTCGTACAATTAGTAGGAAATCAATGACCCAATAAAAACACTGCGACTAATTATCGTTAAGCTTAGTAACCCAATGTGCTGGCATCAGGAAGGAAGAAGTTGGCGTATCTCCGGGTATCGAACCAGAAACCGTACCCCCGGCCCGGTACTGGGTACTAGGCAGTGCGTACCGCTCCACGCGCAGCCACCACCGCGCACCGTTTACCTGCGCAACAGGTTAGCGAAAATAAACAAATGAACAAGATTCGCAAAGCGCGCGCAGCGCGGACTCCGCATGCAGTATGGTGAGCAAGTCACGCTACCTCGATACAACACACATACTCGTATACTGTTTTATGAACGTTCTGGAAACATTTAAACATAAATAGATACCTAATTGATTCATTATTTTCAAAGTTTTCAGAGTCATCTTCATCATCGACCCTACAACTCCTGGGGAGTGCTGACCGTCTCCAGGAAACGATTATGTCCAAGGATGCGGTGTTTGCAGAGGCGTACATTGCATATGTGCACATAAGCACTGTCTACCCCGTCTTACTCCATAAATTTATAAATAATATCAACATTTTGAAAATTATTCCAAGAAATAAATCTACACATTTAAAACGTGCGAAGTTCCAGCTACAAATCGCAGATCCTAGCGAGCCCCACCGACCACCCTACTATCATGTCTAAGAATGCAAAATGATGCAGGTATCATAATTAAAATGTTGTCTTTATTCTACACAAAAAAGTACAAGTATGCACAACGCGCATTCAAGGGAATGCTCATTTGTGTCGGTATCAAAAAGGTCGTGCCTTTCGGTACAAGTCACAAATGTAGCAATCAGAGCCATCTGTTGGCACCTCTATTAATTGGTGCAACTAACGAAATTATTATCATATTATGTTGGCTTTCTTTCGTACAATTAATTGAGCGGTAGAAAATTTATGGAAATTTTATATTCCCAATAATTAGCTTGTAATATGCATGAATAATAGGTTTATTCGGATATTTGATGACAGATAATCCCAACCAACATCAGCTAAAGCCAACAGCTTAGCAATTCTTAGCGATATTTTATCACGTTTGTTGTAAGTTTCTTTTATAAGAATTAATTCGCTGTCATTCGGTTTGCTTCCACACTGTCCAGTCATCTAATTTAAGGATCGTTACTCCAAAAAGCCTCTTTCCTTCTTTTCCACGCTTGCTTTTCATCGTCATCGCAGTTTCATATATTTTGTTATTGACAACTTTTAAAACAATTGGTAAAACAGTAGTTAAGTTATTCAAGCTAAGGCAACCGATTAAAATCATGGACCTAGGCTAAATCTCTTCCTCATCTTCTTTGATGCTGTGTTGCCGAGGCTACTCGTTTTTCCATAAATGAATCTCCTTTATGCTTTAAATAGCGGGTAATTAACCTTAAAAAATATGGAATTCAAGAAACAATCTAATCCCGAATCTTTTAACCGTTTAGCAAGGTGTTCATTAGTAATGCACGGGGATGGAATCATTCCGTAGTCAACGTTTTCAATAATTTCTTACAGTCTAAAAATTAAAAAGCAAGTATTTCGTTATAACAATGGTGTCGTAATATCCGTTCGCTTTGAATCAAATCATCGCCTTCATTAGAATGGTATTCGTACCATACGATGTTCTGCCGCAGCTATGTTCCCCACACTTGCACGCACCGGACCACGCATACGAAACTGTCCGCACCAACATCACTACACTGTAATCGGAGATACACACCATCACACACACACATACACTCACAATGAGCAGACGCACACACACCAGCGTTAATAAGAGAGATCAATGAACAATGCGATGTGAACACTGAACATCCTTTGGAACTTATTCTGATTCACACCGGCACGGATTTAAACGAAGGATCAAGATCACGGAGGAACCCGAATAAAAATGATAAAGCCATGCACAAGCAAATGGTTAAACGTTATGCAGATGGTTATACCCCTTTGAAAAAGCAAAACATTTTGGCTAGATGGAATCAAGATCACAGGAGCACCCGAGCAAAACTGATGCGACTATATGAAGGCAATTGACTTAATGTTGTGGGGATGGTTGTACCCTTTCTAAAATGCAAAACAATATAGCTACTTTATTCCGATGTGTATTTCAAGTCGTTTTATTTGCAAACCGGTATGTTATCATTCGTACTTTATTATATATGTTATTTTAAAATACGTCTGCGTGGGAGCTTGATGGTGAGTTCTGCCAGAGCGCCTTGACCATATGTTAAGTAGGCAACTAGGATAGAGTGACATATTTCTAAATCATTTCGATCCAATTTACGATTCTCCTATCAGTTCGGTTCACGAACATTTGGAGCCGGGTCTACGCATTAGTTCCAGGACATTTCAACACACGTATAAATAGAATTTTTTTTAAAAAATGATATCAAGTCATCAATAGCACGAAAAAAAAGCTACCCCGAAAACCTAATTAACCTTTTCTTTTGTACTTTTAATCACTTTATAGATATATTGTTTAAAGTGTGCCGATTCATACGTATGTTGAATTATCTGGTCACCCTACGCTTCGATGAATTTTAAAGGCCAATAAAAAGCTGATAGTAACCTGTGGCGACCGATTATTAAAAACTGACTTTTTAAATTCCACCTTCGGACTCGATTTACTCGAAAACGAAAGCTCAAACCAAAAAAAGTTCTACCACAAAATCGACTGCAAATGTGATTTAGTTTCAGCAGTTTTCCGCTTATACCACGAGTTTTCGGACACCATGTATGATGATAAAAAAGTACTGCTTAAGTGGGTTGTACAGCTTTCTCAATAAAAAATACAATTACAATTATTAAAGACAACAAGAAAACTTAAACAAATGGGAGGAATCCAGTTTATTTTTTCTTGCGTTCACTACATACATATTACAAAAATTCCGCCATACAACTGAATATGTAGAAGACATTGCATGTAATGCATGCTTACGTTCCTACAACAGGAAGCTCCATTGCTACCTCTCTTTTCGTTACCCGCATTATTAGCGAGAAAGATGGAGAGGCTACAACCGATCTATCGGAGGTACGCCTGTGTCCACCCTGCGCCATCAATGCACTATCGGTGTGCATCAAAATTGTTCGGGTGCATCCAGTGTGACGTCATCCGCCATGTCACGCGTCGCAATAATTACCCACCCAGTGACATATCACGTGATCAACAATCGTGTCACGTGATTAACAGCCGGTCAATTAACGCCGGGCAATTTTACGCGCTTTGACATTTACATCATGTTAGGCGTCAGACACTTTGTTAGATGACTATCTCGATGTTAGATGCGTGTAAGATTGGTGCATAGTTGCATAATGTTTTCTTAGTAAATAATATTAGTAGGAAACAGAATAATTGACTGGTTTAATCATTTTTTTTTTAAATACGAATCTGAAATATAGAGGACAAACGTTCTGTAGTCCTAACTATGGTGCTATCACTAGCAGTACGTTTTTTTTAAAATCATTGAAGATAATATTAACAACTCTCAAAATGAAACATGAAACCGAAAAGACAAAGAAAAGGAAAAGGTAACTGTAGCAACTAGGACCCTATGTATTTTTTGGCTGCTACCTATTTATTTACTATAAGATTCTATCTTAATTTACTGTAATTTTTGGAAAAAAGTAATGTGTATTAATGGGAATTAATTGAAGATTAAATTAACAGTTCATAGAAATCGAAGTACGATACGGATAAAATTGGCAGAACGGATTGGGGTAGTTGTAGCTCAGTGGATTAGAGCGTAAGGTCCCATATATACCATGGGGTGTTTGTGTCCCAATTGGTACTGTTAAATTTTTCTTTTCTGTGTCTTTTCGGTTTCATGTTTCATTTTGAGATTTGTTAATATTATTTTCATTGAATAAAAATATATTACAATGAGGTTTATAAGATACAATAAGTTATTCCACAAATTGAATACTTTTTGTGTGAAGTTCGTCTTCTTTTTTTCTTCTTTTCTTCTATCTTCTTCTTCTTCTATTATATTTGTAATAGAAGAATGTCCCTGGCGGGCGGAGAGGGTTTGTTTTGTATACAAACCTACAGTTGTATTCCTAGCTTGATGCAATTTTGCACACTTGACCAACAAAACGAGAGGAAGGTCACTGTCTACATAAGATTTACAAAAACCACCCCTATCTACCTTTCCTACCCTTGAAGCCCAATTTTGGTACATCTTGATGAAATTTTGAACACTTGATATTCATAATAAGATGAAAATTACTGGGTAGGGAGTAGGAGTAGGAGTATGGGTAGGGTTAGGGATTTTAAAACTTTCCTTCAAACTATTAATAACCCCGGGCAACGCCGGGTACTTCAGAAAGTATTATAATAAAAAAAGCGAGTAAATGTCGCATGATTTTATTTCTGAAATCCACATTCCATGTATATTCAGTCCCCCAATTGAACATATTCATTTGAATTTTAGTGCCCGTAAAATGTATAAAGAAGGCAATTGCACCTATCTTTTATTTTATCAGTGAATAGTAAAGCCTCTGATTGTAACGTTTTAATTTAAAGCTCACTGTGGCGGTAAATATGTATATACTGACCAAAAGTCTGCCAGAAAATGGCAAAATTGTAATTTAAAAATCATACATATAGTGAAAGAACTTTAACCAACACTTCAGTAAAGCATTATCTTGACGGCCTCCATAGTCGAGGGGTAAGGCTCTCGACTACGAATCTGAAGGTCGCGCGTTCAAATCCCTATACCCTCAGTATCGCCCTGGTGAAAGACCACCATTCAGAATTGAAACGTTGCTTGAAATGGTTTTTATCCGTGCTTGGTGACCAGATCTGAATAGCCAGGTATTCCCCACCTTCCTCTTCCTCTTCTCCTTCTCCTATCCCTCCCGAATACATTCAGCCTCACAATATTTCCTAATTGGGAATGCCATAGTCTCACTGGCTCCAGACGGTTGGGAGCAGTTGGGACTCTTGTGCGATTTTTCATATAAAAAAATATATCTATGGTCTTCTTCTTCTTCTTCTTCTTCTTCTTCTTCTATCTTCTATTATGTAAAGAAGAATATCCTGGCCGTGTTCTGTTTGTTTGTTTTGCCTAAAAATGTACAGTTTTACTCCGAGCTTGATGAAATTTTACATACTTGGAAACAAGAGGAATGTTATTGTCTACATGAGATTTCGAAAAACCACCCTCTTCTCCCCTTTCCCACCGCAGAAAAAGCAGAAATTTTGCTAGTTCTTAATAAATTTAGGCACACTTGACCTTCAAAATAAGAGGCAAATTACTGGGTAGGGGTAACACATCACGACCTCAAAGCTTTACTATAACCGTTAGTCTATATAATATGGAGAAGAGTTTCCCTGGCGGTGTTGTTTGTTTTGCATATAAATTTACAGTTTTATTCTGAGCTTGATGAAATTTTGCATACTTGACCTACAAAACAAGAGGAAGGTAAATATCTACACGAGATTTCCGAACACCACCCCGCATCCCCTTTCAGCAAAAAATTTGGTTATGCTTGAGAAAATTACTGGGTAGGGGTAACACATTACAACCTCAAAACTTTGCTCCAAACCATTCATAACCACGGGCAACACCGGGTACTTCAGTCAGACCAAAATAAAATTAGTTCAATTTATTTTTGCAACTTATTGAAGTTTGTAAACCTCATTGTAATATTTAATCATTGAAGAAGATAATATTAACACATCCCAAATGAACCACGAAACCGAAAAAACAACAGAAATTAAAAAGATTTCAGTCGCATCTGGGACTCGAACCCAGGACCTCTACCTATCCGGGGTAACCGCTTAACCAACTTAACTAATGAGACCAGTACAATTTACACCATTTACACCGATATCATACTTCATGTTCAAGATTTATTAATATTATCCTCCATTTTTATAAATCCCATATTATTGGCTGCTATCCTTATGATGTATGTGTATAATATAGGATTTATAAAAATGGAGGATA
>JAHDVE020004089.1:0-106118 GCA_022606495.2 Halesus radiatus
TGCGCAACCATGAAAATTGTAATTAAATATATTGAGAGTTAGTTTTACTGTAGTAACCGTACTCAAAATAAGAATATGACTTTTTCTCGCATAATTACAGCTTATTGGATTTAGTACACGAGATATTTACGATTTTTGATTCTGTTGACTGGTTGTGTCTGATTTTGCGACTGTTTTGCGAATAAATGAGAGTGATTGTGACTGCGTTACTACATCAAAATATTAAACTGTTGTTGTCTGACCCTCCAACTACTTAAGTCAAGTGAGAGACTTTCTGTCATCACAGAAATTATGATGCAAGCTGAAATAATATAAATTAATTAATTAAAAAATATACTTTGCTCACACCACTTTATAAATATACATAAACCTGTAGATATTTATGTATATTTATAATGTGGTATTAAGAAAATACATCTTTTAATTAATTAATAACGACGTCATAAAGTGATTACCAATCGTTTGAAGAAATTACGAAATAATATAAATTCCGGACAGAAAAATTCTAAACAATTTTAAACAGTTTTAATCAGCTTCAAACAAACAGAACATCTGATCTAAAGTCAAGATGCTAAAATAATGCAATTATCCGATAATATTTATGTAATTGATATATATTGACAGTTTGAACAGCTTCGGCTTATGCTGTAGGGTAAGTTCAGAAAGTTCATAAGGCGCTTTGGATGGATTTTCCAGAAAGTTTCGTTTCCGATTTTATGGCAAGCCGATCGAAAATAAACTTTTAAAATCTTTACAATATCAGGTTTATTTTTATTTTGGGAGGCTGTTTAGTTGAATATGTTTTACAATTATTTATTTTAAAACACACAGCTCAAATGTTTGGTAGGAAAAAAATATTTTTAAGAGATACGAACAACATTTCGGCTAAGTTTTAGCACAATTTGTCTTATGTGTCTCTGTGAATTAAGTTTGTTTTTTAAATGTTACATTTGTACTATTATGCCATGTGCCTATGAAACATGTGATAAAATTTCAATAAGCATGGACATGATTTAATTGTCTTAATCATGGGAAAAGGAAAAAAAATATCGTATCAAAGTTGTTCTCGGGAAAATGGTGAACGTGACTTTCATAATGATCATTGCGAGCAAATACTTGTCTAGTACAAGACGTTGAAAGTTGTAATCCATAAAGCAGAAAATAATAATTTCCCAGTATATTCGTTTGGTTTTGAGACCTGGCAGATGAAAAGAAAGTTAGTTTAGTAAATATGATTAATTAGACTGATGTTAGTAAGATGGGGAAAATATCCATTATGAAGTTTATCCAAGAAACGTGAAAACAGTATTCTTTAATGCGTCGGTTTTGCTCGTGATTTACAGATTAGGTTTAGGGGACCTATTATTTCGCTGAGGCATTTAGAAGTTGCCACTTGCAGGCAATAAATACAAGTGGCAAGTATATTATCACTCTATTTGCACATCAAACATGTTTTCGATTAAAATTTAGGAACTGTCATCTATTTCTCGTATTACGCACGTGTTCGAAAATGAACTTATTGAAATAGCCCAACGTGGTGACATTACTTAAGCCATTTATAAATAATATTTTGAAGTAAATTTAGCCCTGCTGATATTTGAACAAACGGATTTATACTGGACATGTCAAATCCAGCAGTTGTTTGTGTAAATCCCATTATAAAGTTATTTTGTAAATCGTTTACGTTACCGATGAAGCTTTAATGCAAATGAAGTTAATACGTATTCGGGGTAAACAAAACAATCGTTCTGATGTGATTGATTTTCGTTCCTCTCGTATTGAACAAACCTTATTTTCAAATAACCTTCATCTAACTACGGCATGTTCTCCTACAAACGGGGACTAAGCAAAGGAAGTAGGCGTGGCTCTCTGTGACATAAAAATAACAGGTAAGTACGAGAATGTATTTTTTTTAACTGCGTAAAGATAGAATGTGGTAAAAAGGGAATATAGTAGTTTAATCGTTCATAAAAAAAACACTTTCTGATTCATTTTCAAAACAAAAAACAAAAACAAAAATTTTAACTTCTAGTTACGGCTTAGTTTCAATCAGTACATTTCTCGGTTAATAGTTACCTTATTATGAATTCATTTATTTGCAAAGGCTCTCTTTAAGCGTTATCAATCTATGTAAGTCACGTTCATCGCGTAAATTTAATATAATATGTCAGAATTTTATGTTCGAATTTTATTTTATTTTAATTCGAGTTTTATGAATACTGTCTTTAAAACGTTTACATAGTAATGGCAACAAATTTCGGTATTACTTGCCTTTTTATCGTTCTCTCTTCTTTCAGAATTATTTCCTTTTTTACCACGAACTTAAAATATCCCACATCTTGTGGTTATTAAAGGGTTGGGTCTATCTGGACCCAATTAGTAAAATCTAGTATTGTCGCTAGGTACAAAAACAACTGTAAAATATCTTTATAGGGTTAAAAGCGTTGCTCGTTTGTATTTGTCCCAACAACCTATTGCTTTATACCACGTAGTGTTTAACACGTATACCTAAGATTCCGTCCCCTGCTAAAATAATAAAGGAGTGCTACGAGTGAGCTAACTAAGTTAACCCATATTTCTCAATTTCTAGCAAAGGATAACAGACAATTTATTACTGAGACGGTTAACTTAGATCGTTCAAATTCTGAAAACCAATTTGTTAGACAAACATCTTTATAGATAATAAGTATCATGAGAACTGTTAAGAACAAGGTTTTATTAAAAAAATATAAAAGAATAGAAAAGCTTTATAAAATATTAGAAAAAAATCCCTTCAGGGGCTGAGATGGTGGTAGATACTTTCGGTATCACCCTGGTGAAAGATCACCATTCAAAATAGAAACGTTACTTGAAATGGCTTTAGCCATGTTTGGTGACAAGATCTGAATTTTCAGGTACGTTCTCACCTTTCTCTTTACTATCTTGTTTCCCTTCCCATAACCTTCAGTCTCACAACTTATCCCAATTTGGGATGAGAGTCTCACTGGCTCCAGATGGTTGGGACCAGTTAGGACTCTTGTGCTGTACTCGCGTAATAATAAAAATAAGTCGTATTCTGCAATATATTTAAATGTCAATTTAACTATTTTATAACTAAGGAGGTTGCGATTTTACTGCCAGACGTATCACTACAAAAATGTGTTGAACATTTTTTTGTTGTTTCAAAAGTGAGTCCTGTTAGTGTGAATGTCAAGATGTTGGTTGTTTAGTTAGCTGATTAGCGATTTTTTGATTGCTTGGAAGTTATGAGTTGAAAGAGGCCAGTACTCATATGATGAAAACGATTTTTCTTCTTTAGAAAAACGCTAAAACGAGCTTGATCTATTTTGTATATTCAAAAGTATCAACGCTATTGTTGACTTACCTTCTTTGTTACACCTTATTCAGTTCAACATCCCTTCACAAAGATCAAACTGTTAACAACTTTGTGTACACAATTAACGAAACCCATGAGATTTTTTCGTGTAAACGTCCCATATAATAAACACGTGCTTGCAGATATTAGTTTATTATTTCACAAACAATTTGAAACTTTTCACCCTTTAATAATGATATAGGGTTGTTTTCATTCGTTAACATCCTCAAATCATCCAAATGCTCTTATGATCAATAGATAAAACGTCTCAGTGAGCATTATCGGGTATTTCTAGCCCAGTGGTTAGGTGGACAGATCGATATCTCATACCTACTCCTTCGTTGATGCCGAGGGTTGTATTTCTGAATCGGTTAGGGTAGAAAGTTTTTAAAATAACCCTTGGCTGGGTCGGTAAAGGAGTTCCCGTCTTACCGACTGAGAATCGGGTGGCGTGCCGAAATTCAACGGCCGAGAAAACACACAGCGAGATTATGAATTTCCAGAATAGAGAAATCTTTCAACATTCATGTTCATTTGAAATATTGTACATTCTCAAAGAAATTGTAAAACAGCAACCACGCATGCAAGAAGTATTAATTTTCGAGATTACTTTAAAAGAGTATTAAAAAAAATGCCTTTAGATAAATGAAGATAAAAACATTCGGGAAATAATTATTTTGTGCACTCTAAAGAAATTCACAGTATTTAATGATTTTAAAATAACAAAATGTTTTAAAATTCAAAGAAACAGACATGAAGATATAAAATATTCTTACTCAATATTCATTTTATATCTACTAATCATCGGAAAAACAACTTAAGAATTTGACAACAGTCAGAATTTTTATTTATTTACATACGTACATACTATTATAAAATATATTTACCATTACATGTACTAATTAAATTGATGTTTACGTTATAACAATACCGTGTACAATATGGCTTTAGAGCGAGACACCTCAGTAAGGACATTTTTTTTTGTTTTGTGTAAACTAATAAATAGATAGACAGAAATATAGTTAATTTATTATAGAAAATTAAAAAAAAATCAAAAACATGGTTTCTATCTCCAGTTACCCAGTAACACACGTAATGCTGCAACTACAAGTTAGAAATGTTACTATCACATTTGTCTAAATATTGCAAAGTTTGTTGATGTCCCGTCATTTTTATGTCGTATGGCGTACGTAAACAAATATATTGACAGTAATCCGCCAGCAGATAACCCGCTTATTTCAATGATTAATTGCATCCATCTAAATCTCGTTGCTATGGTTACAGGACAAACAAAGCGGAACCACCCGGTATTTAATAATCGTTTATCTTATCTATCCATTTAATAATATCGCCAATATATAATCCAATAACAATGACAGACAGCTTCGAACTTATTATAGTGAAGTATTTATCATTTTATTGCGTTCTATTTTATGTTGCCAGGTTGAACTCCGGTTTAGAAATCATTTCACAATTTACGAATAACTTTTTTATACAGAATGTTTCGTTGACGTTAAAATATTTTTTGTGATTTGTGAATGTTCCAAAGAAGAATTTTTTATTAGGGTGGTTTTATTTTGATAATCCAAGATATATATATTTGCAATGAAACCGCAATACATTAATAATATTGCGTATGCATTCGAAAAAAACAAGGAAAATAATAAAAATATTTACATGCCACTAAAAAATTTTTTTTTCAAAATTTTTCTTCTTTATCTACAGCATGTTGGTTATTTAAATGTTGCATCGATAATTAAAATATCATGGTATGCTATACTTAAATAAAATGAAAATGATTGAAAAACGATCGATTATGAACTTTAAAAAAATATAAATTCATTAAATCACACTAAATTTCATCTATGTTTAAGCGAGGTCTTAAAAGCATGGAGAGCCATCTCCAAAAACTGTTCGCGACATGGTCAACATTTTATCATTAAGAAACATTAGTTTATTAGTTGCCAATATAATTTAATATGTGAAACCAGGAATTCTTTGAAATAGTGTGGTTAAAATCTGTATATATATAAAAAAAATACAGATCATAAAAAAACAAAAATAAATTTTGTTTGAGCGAAATTGTTTTCTTTTGTTTTTAACCTGTTCACAAAGAAATGATTTTTTGTACTTACCGAAACAAACATGTATTTGCGAACTTATATAATTATTATATTTGGTGTTTGCACGTTACAGATCATAGAACAGAATAACTACGTATGTTTTATTATAATAAATGTAGTGGGCAACCCTGTGAATTCGGGAAGGCATCCCAAGTTAGGTAATCGGTGACGTAACACATTCAGTTGGCCGCGAAATTTCACAAAGCGCCAACGCATCCACCTTCCGGCGAAGGCTTGCCGGGTAAACAAAGGCTCTTCTTCAACAATGGTCTTGAAAGAAGTTAGAAAAATCTTTTATTTCCAGTTTAGTGAAGATCTCATGAATTTCGAACAAACGGCGCGGCGTGTGCGAGTGAAATAATAGTTCTTGTGGATTTTATTTGGAGTTCAAAAGGTTTCAAAGTTTAAGTGGGTGTTTGTTATTGTTTCAAAATGTTTGACATGCTAAAGAAGATTAACGACAGGTAGGCAAAACCATTTTACAACTTTTCAATAGAATTTACTACGTATTAAATACACAGAACGTAATTTTAAAAACAATTTTTAATTAGCGGGTATAGCTAATCGCCTATTGAAAAAGTATTTTACCGGATTTGAACTGTAACATAATTATTTAATAAAACGTTTTATAAAAATAATTTACAGTTATCCATATATATTATTATGATTGCAAGAGGTGTCAAGAGATAAATGGTTTGTATAATTTGAAACATGGCTGTAAAATGTATTCCAAATATGTAAAAATTCAAATTAAAAAAAAACTCGTAAAAATTTTAGCAAAAATATTCTAACCAGCAACATATTTTAACCATGTGTTTTTTGGCCTTAAAACGTAGACGCGTCTATGAATTTGCGTGAAAGAAATAAGTGTATTGTAATTTATTACAGATCGGTACTCTAAAACAATCAGAATATATTATAAATCCACCTACCTGAAATTTTTACATGCTAATTCTAAATACTTAAATAATTGGTGAACAAAAGAGAATATTGTTCAGTTATTTGCATTATTCAAACCAATTATTTCTTAAGAATTTCAATCTATAAGGACAAAATTTCTGGTAAATTGAATTTGTCTAGTTTTTTCAGAAAAAAATGTAAATCTCTAACAAGTAATTGGCTTTTCGTTGAAAGCTCACGGGATTCATAGCTTATCTAAATAAGCCAGGAAACAATAACTGTCAATGTCGGTTTTTGCAGAAAAGCGGTGGTAGCTTTTTTTATTATTCAAGATCCATATTGTAATGTTTTCAATAATGAAAATTGATCTTACTAATAAATTAATTAATTAAAGCCTAATTGACCGTGTGATGTTTTTCAATAATATGAGTTTATGTTAATTTAATTTGGGAGTACTCTGTGTAAGGTGAAGTTAACTTAAATCAGAAGAGATTGAATTATATCACCAAATTCATGATAATTCTTACTAGCGGCTTCTGTTATTGCGCAGTTTATTTAGTCGTCACGACGAAAGCGCTCTCGATTATTTGTAATAAATTTTTATAAGTGAAATGGATAATTTTTCATAGCATCATTTTATTGAAAAAAAACCTCGCTTGCCATGTTATTTTAAACTTTTTTTAAGATTCAATCTAAAAGAAAATTTTAAAATATATATAAAATTAATAATAAATTACACATAATATTTGATTTAATAACTTATTAACGACTTTATGTAACCTTTGACCTATACTCGTATAACTACAATTCATAACATACAATTATAATTAACATATTGCAACAACCAGGCCACAGCTACACCGATTTCCGTAACATAATGCAATTCAGTTCATTACAAAACAAATGCTACATTGCGTGCAATACGGCGTATTACCATGAAAACCAAGCATCCCACTAGCGGGTCATATTAAATAAGAAGGCTTTATTATCAAGTATATATTATAACGTAGTAGGTAGATAGATATCAGATAATATAGGAACGACTTTTTAAGAGAAAACAAAATACTATTAATTCAGATCATTTCTATACTGCCGCCGTACCTTACCATTGCTGTATTAATGTGCAATACATGCATTGTTAATTTTCATTTTATTTATTTATTTATACTAGGTTTTTACAAATGTTCACATGTACGTGAGAACAATCCAGTTATAAAAACTCAGTTAATATAAACAAATTACAAGTAATCAGACAAAGGATACACAAAACATAAAATTATAAAAACCCACTTAATAATTAATATGATAGAAACGAGAGACACAAAGAAAGACATAAATGATACATAATATAATTAGCCCAAACATTGTTACATATTTTGAAGTAATAACAAGGCATTTTTTCTGAAACTGCACAGATTATCGATAAAAATGTCTACATTAGGACACTATCATATTATATAGATATATTTGAGGCAGAGGACTAAAGTAGGCAATATTATTTCTGAATATATTCAGGTGGAATGTGCTATGGCGTCCTAAACAATAGGAATTAGGTACATTTGTTTCAATACTGGTAAGACATAATATGGTATCTAGATGACCGTGAATTATTTTGTACAAACATATTAAATTAATCATTTGCCTTCTAATTTTAAGTGAATTAATGTTGAAGTATTCAAGACGTACGTAGTATGATCTAAGATGGTCATGTAAACCACGTTTTAAAGATAACATTCTTGGCTTTTTTTAACAGATTCAACAATGTTTTCATATTTGTTGTAATTTCAAATACATTCAATTTGATATATCCATTCGAAATATACATCATTAAGTTCCGAAGTAGTTCTCGAGGAACATTGATAAAAAGATTTTTAGCAGAAAACAAAGAAAGTTTTTATGCAATATAGTATTTTCATCGTCCTTTTCGAATCATCTGGGGGATCCATTGCTTCGATAAGGCGCTTGCTGTCACCCTCATCTTTTGTTACATCAGTGGCCTCGGTTTATAACAGATTCCTAATCTTATCCCACATATCCACCTATTATCTTTCCCAGCTTTGTGGCGACCGACTGGACATCTTTCCTCTGAAATTACCGAGAGAATTTCATTTGTTATTATTCTGGTGATATCCTAATCACACCGTGTCCAAAACAGCTCCCCTGGGAAAAAAATACCATTCATACAATTAATCGATTTTTCGCCAGAAAAAAATGTTGCCTTTTAAAGGAAAATTAATTTATTAATTAATAAAAATTAGTTTGTTTACACCACTATTTGTAATATATAAATATTAACATGTTTCGAATACGAAGCTTTCCTCATCTGGAGACACAATATAATATATTAAAAAATGGTTGTGTATTTGTACTTATTATTGCCACAAAATAATTACATATCTCTTGAGAAGAAAAAATCAATCCCTTCAGGAGAGGTGATATTATTGTATAATACAAACACTTCAATTTTCTCAAATCAATCTACGCTCAGGATCACGCTCAGACTGCTATAACCACATTATGTGAATTTTTGCCTAGGGGCTGATAAAATCTAAGCTTCCGACTCAAATAATATTCTAATTTTTCTGAGCCGGAGAACAGTCCGTGAATTTGAATTATTAAAGTTTTCAAATAATGAATTTTCAAACAATCTTCAACTTCGTTTATTTAAATAAATAAAAAAATAACGCTGATAGTAACCCTTTTGTAATTTTTTGTGATTTTAATTAATAAAAAGTAGAATTATTTGAAAATACATTGTTTGAATTTCTTCGGTAGATGTGTAATTATTGTGAGGCATCATTATTAAAATAGTTAAGTATTTTGTTTACATTACTATTTTTAATATATAAATATCTACCATGTAAAATTTATCCTGATGAGGGAAGCTTCCCTTCTGAAACATGTAAATATGTATTAAAAACAGTTGTATAAACAAAGTTTAATAATTACATATACATTGTTTTAATTCAGATAACTTGCTGAATCCAATCAAGGATACATGAACGCGGTGTAAACGATAATTACCTACAGTTTAATGGGGGTAGAAAACTTTCAGGCAATGTTCCCCCTAAAACTATTATCCCGCGGAGGGTGGTTGATGATAACTGGTAACATGGCCGCCTGTAATTAGCGATGGTAATTCCACTAATGTATTCCGGAATAAAATTTTCTAATTTTCAAATTGCCAGTCGTCATGGTAATTTTCCACACATGATTTGAGTGTTCGGAATCCTTTCCAAATAAATTATGCTGGCACGTATATACGTGACACGATATCTTGACTCGTAACCCACTAACTAACCATAACATTATAATCACGTAGTTTGCCATGCAAAGTCTTGGAACATAATTGTTTCATTCAACCTCGACTTCTTCTTCTCATATTTTACGGGCGTCACATTGTATTATTTTGTCACTTATTTTTCCTTCCATCCGTTTTACTTCTTCAACCCAAGAGTTCCTTTCTTTAGCTCTTTTCATTTCACGTACATCAGCCTTGCAATCTTTTCGAAATTCCAAAGTCATGGTTTTATCGAGGACATAATATAATATTGTCAAAAAATCTCTTCATCGCTGGATCCACACCTGAAATCCATGCATCGGGGTTAAAAACTGAACTCCATTGAATACTGCTAGCCTCCCTGTTAGTAAGAATTATTAGACATTCGTCAGATATATCTAATAGCTAATACATTTAGTTTCATGACTCTTGATGACATTGACTTTTGTCTTTTGACGGCTGGCCCAGACCAGATACCCAGAGGATGAAGCCAGACTTTTTGTCATTATGCGGAGTCGTATAATTCGTGCACATTTAAATGATTTGCGTGCAGTTAGTCAAACAACGTAAAAAAATAATATTAGCAAATAACGCTAGTATACTACGGAGTCTCTTAAGCACTTCGGGGATAGTCACCGCTAACGTTTGTATAAGTAAAAGTCTTAGAAATGAGCTGAGAACACGCTTGTTTAATTAATTTTGAAAATATGTCAAAAAATTGACTTCTGCACAAGGAATACTTACGTGAGCTTCACATCCTACGTACTAAATTTTATTTATTTGACTAATTTCTATATTTTGAGCAGTCACTTTGTGGTTTAACATAATAATGAAGTAAAACAACAACTTTATATATAACAACGTTTTTTTTTTTTTACCAAGGTTGGCAGTTTACGATTAACACAAGCTTCATTAGTGCTTGCGTTAAGCGAAATCGGTCGGTCTTAATAAAATAAAAAAATTGTTATTGTAAACAAAGCGATTATTTCATTTCATGAATAATTTCTACTACTATCTATAAAGGGTAGATATATAAAAAAAATTGTAGTTCTTGATTTTTTCTACATATTTATGATTTACGTTTCCGTGTACTTAGTTAGTAAAAGTTTACATCGTTCCTTTGACATCACTTCATTGTTTTTATTGCGTATGATTTGAACAGTTTAAACGGAACATTGTGCTTTGCTCTCATGAAATTCTGCTATCTAAAAAATAATACGTAGCTGTATATACCTACATGTGCACTATTCGCATTAGATTATTTATAATTTATTATTTGCAAGAATGTTCATTTATTGGAAAATGTTTTGAGATACAAATCTTAGCAATAGGGTTGCTTGGCAGAACCTGCTATCTAAAATCCAATTACTTAACACGACTAAAGCCATAGCAAATAAGATTCAAATTCAGAATTCCTGTTCTCAATGGGATTAGTGAAAGATTTTAACCGGTAGAAGATTCAAATCCGGTGATTTTCTTCAGGTTGAGATAAAAGACATACTTACTGAAGGAATTACAACCATTTAATTAATACAATATACAAACAAACAACAAGGAGCGTTGTATCATTAACTAACCTATTAAGAGGATGGAATCCTAAACTCCTCTGTCCTACTCTCCTGCCTAGCACTCCTTAATTAAACTATGTTCTCAATAGGGGGGAGGGAATGGGTACCGCCGCCCCGGGAACCATTCACTGGATAATCAACACCTCTGCCATAGGTAACCCCAACTGATAGCTACGTTTGGTGACTCAGCAGGCGCGACCGGGTTTATGGGGTGGGTTTATCCCGATCTTGGTGGCGGATGCGTCTGCCCACCAACTGCGCTATGGGCCCGATCAGGAGAAGCCGGTTGAAGAAAATCCCCTGACCTCTCCAGCCGGACTTTCTCGACCCATCACTTTACATGGGAAGGATGGATTAATACGTCCGTCACACCTAGACATACTGACCCCCAGATTTATACCTCCCTCCATACATTTATTCTTCCCAGAATTTCCTATACTTTTTTTCCTAAAAAATACCCTCCACACAGCATTCCCAAATATGACAATAGTACTAAGGAAAATCATTTTCCGCAAGGCCTGCTGTTTGAAGTTAATGTAAAATAAAATAAAAAATCGTATTACACGTTTCCTTTCTTGTTATTTTAAGTATTTACAAGCATTTCTAAAATATCTTTTACTTTTTTCCATTTAAAAGGACGTAATGTTGTATTTCGAATTTTATGCTCATTTTAAATAATTCAATTGTACGACAGGCATACCTACATCAAATTTGTTAAATTCCTTAAAAAGTTGATATCCATTAGACATAATAACAATTTATGCATTGCGAAATTTGAATAAATAAATCGTATTGTCCAGCTTCACAGTACCCGCTGACTTCTTTCATTACTAAAAAGAATTTTTAAACGATGCACAATTGCACAAGCTTTGGTTTCCCGTAAAAGGCCTCTACCAGTATTTAATCTAAGCAAACGTGATTTAAATTGTAAATCTGTAGTAAATAATTTTAATCCTGTTTTTTTGCTATGAAGTTATATTAATGAAAGTATTCGTACATACATTTGGCGTACAATACAATTCAAATTTAGAATGAAAGCTTTCTAATGCCTGAGTACATTTTCTTTTAAAAAAATCAAACTCGAAACAATGCTTCGTAAAATTTTCAAATATGTTACGAATTTTATTGTAAAATATCACAATGCATAATCACAAAGAATGAACGAAATTTCTTCAATATATATGTGGTCACTTTGTGGTATTATTATTAATAAATTAATAAGAATAATTTTATTTAAACCATTTTTTAAATATATTATAAATAACAACATTTTTCGAAAGCATTTTCATTTATTATTTTATATTTTACCTATTGTCATTAATTTAAGTATATCTACTGTTTATCCTGATGAGGAAAGCCTCGCTTTTGAAACATGTTGATATTAATATATTTAAAAAAATGGTTTTATTCTTAATAATTTTTTTTTTTTTAATAATTATGAACTTAAAACATCCGTATAAAAAGCTTTCACATTGTTACAGCTATTGATTTATTTTTCCTTTTTAATACTGTACGCTACAAAATTAGTCAATCAAATTTAGTAAAAAGATTGTTTTCTGTATCAGAATCAGCATTATTCAAAATAATTATGTTCGTTCGTAAATAGTAATTATACGTAGGTACTTCCCAGTAAAGACGTATAGACGATTCGCAATTTTCGGATGGTAAATAATATTAAATTAATTTTACGTAAATAATATATTTCATCATACATTAATCAAGAGAGAAGGCGAAATACTATTTCAAAATAGTTATTTATCTTCAGGACGAATTACGAAGAGGTATTTTAATATTAATTTTGAGAAGAAGATTCTAAGAAAAATCTTTCTGACCATAGGAGAAATGGGTCTGTTGTATAAAATACAACGAAAAGCTGTAGGTAACAACTGTTTGTTGAGTTATCAATAAACATCGGTGTTAACATTCATGTAGTAAGGATAGTAGATACCCGATAAATAATAAGCCTGTAGGACCAAGGAGTTTGTCGTGATGTAAAAGCTAAGGCGGCTGGACGGTGTGAAGGAAAATACCTAATGCAACTTTACTATAGATATAAAGAACTGAAAGGAGATATTAGTAAATCAGAAAGCAGCCAGTATTAACAGACTATTGCTGATTTTCATGACGATAATTAATTCATCAAATTGGTAAATCTCTTTATTCTAAATTTAATTTAATTTATTTATTTATTTAAAATTAACATCGGGAAGAGCGTGCAGGTGTTAACAATCAAATTAAAAATCAGTTAAAAAATAATTTTTGGTTTGGTTATCAGTTATCACTGAATAGAGATGGTAAATAATAAAGACAAATAAGGGAAATAGATCATACGCATAATATAAGTTACAGGAAGAGAAAAATAAATTAAAATAATGCATGTAAAAACATTGTTTACAACATTCCAATAAGAAGATATATTTAAAAAGAAAAACCATGACATTTCTAATAAAGCCTTTGAGTGAGGTGGTGTTCTTGTTAGTTAAGTATTCGATTCAAAGAGATTTGAAAACGAGTATAAATAATGTGATAAGCACTAACGATATTTAAATTACCGAAATGAATAATTTTATTGGGTAATATACATCAGTAAAGTTTTCGGGTATCAGCGCTTTGAAAATAATGTTTCATCATAAACCAACGCTGTCGTATTGATAAATATTGTTCAGTCTGAACAAAATGTGTTTTCCAGTACAACAGAGGAAGAATTTAAATAAAAATATATTTCTAATGGGAGAATCCTTAACATTACAAAAAAGGCTATTTAAGAGTTCGAAATATTAATATAAATCCATTCGCGTCTCCAGATTTTTATATGTTCCGCTCTCATTCCAACATTATACGAACAATCTTTTTAAATAACGAGGGTACTCTTCAAAACGACTTGCCGATTTCTTCATCTCCATGCCTACAATTTTTTTCGGAATAACTGCACAGAAAAACTTTAGGCATCAATCGTAAAATGTGGTTTAATATATCACCATATTTTGTATTTTAAAATAAAATAAAATATGTTACACGCTACGATAGTGGGCAGTGGCAGTTCGTGGCACAAAAAATCCCCTCTTTTTGGTATATGAGAAAATCCTATGTCCGTCTTAACCACATCTTTTCCCTACGTCTAAAGAATTTACAACCTTAGCGATTAAATTTAAACACAACCTATCAATCAACGAGATAAAATTCGGCGATTCGTTTAAACGTCTGTGTCTTAAAAATACAGTGACATAAATTTTATTAAGAAAATTACGCGAAAGTCACAATTTACATAAGAAATGTTAGTTTATTTAATATGTTTGACAATGTTGGCAAATTCTAGAAATATGGCAAACAAAAAAGTAACATCTATACTTATTAACTAATTTTAATAACAACTTAAATACAAATTTGGGATTTATAATTATAATTATAGCGAATCCGGGCTGTTCGTAGATTCCCAAGTTTCGCATCTCTCTCGCTGTAATACGAACTGTTTCTTAGGACAGAAAGTCATATACATGCAAGATGAACAACGCAAGTATGGAAATCATTTCGGAATTGCTCTTAGGCAGTATTGGCGGATCGTTGGATCATCTTGTAAAATTGAAGTACGAGTTTATTTTTATTTTTTTTATCTTTTTATATGATCTCCCCGCACAAACGCTCTTTGGAGAAAACGGCCACTGATAGAAGGCATGCTCCAACCTAATAAACCTAAAGCGTTCCATTTCATCACTGTTCGTTTTTGTGGAAAACGTCGGATCCTTACACCGTCCTGTTGTAAATTGCTTACATTCGATCTTTTTTCTACAATCAACCATTATCAACACCAATTTGTGCGCCTTGTTTTGACGTTTCCCATCAATCACGAAGCAAGTGCTGCCGGTGTTCGAAATTATCTTTTGTCTGAATTAACCATCTGTCTACGTATAATTTATATTATGTGCAGAGTTTGGAGCACCCTCTATTTATGGAATATGCGGGGTTATAATATTGTGTACAAATAAATTTATACCGTATCGCAATATCATGATATGGAGTTATGTTGTTCTTGTCAGTTGTGCTCTGTGAACATACGGTGTTCACTATTCTTGTACAGTATCCAACAATGCCGAATCACCAATAATTAATGGGTTTCTCGGCTGTTAACCAATCGATGAACCAATCGTAGCCGAAATAACTTATTGAATTGAAGTGCACAATACGTTACGTAGAAATACATTGGAAAAAAACATGTTTTTTATGCCCTACAGCGAAGTCAACGCAAATATAAAATGGTTATAAAAAAACATTTCGAAGTAAAATATTATCATTATTCTTTTCAAAAAAGGATTGAGGTTTGTTAATTAATATTGCCAGCAATTTCAAAATATATAGGTATCTGGTTTTTATTGTACACGTACATTTTTAATTTTGTTTTGGAATCGGTGGAGGTAAAGAAACCTTTTTGCTTCTCAATATCGAACAAGTCACAAAGGTAGATGTCAATGTCACAGGATTTGGTTCTGCCACGTTCATTTTTCATAGGAATATTTCGAGGGAGGAATTCAAAACACCTTTATGGCACATGCTAAAAATAATAAATCATCCTTGCCCACGGTCAAGTGTTGATGGGAATAAGAATAAAACAGGACAAAGCCGGGATAATATTATTCTGCTGGTGAAATGCAAATACACACACACTATTAATGTTATAATACGAATGCTTTAAATTATGTTCATTTTATTTTTTAAAGCTTTTTCGCTGAATGACGACTATATCGTATGAATTAAATATATTTTTATTTTTTTTATTTATTATTTGATCAAATTATGTGGTAAACGAAATATACGCGAAAACAGAAAAAAAAACTTTTAATAAATAAAATATGTTTTTATTAGCAATTACCAAAATAAATACATACATCAAAATTCACGAAATTTGTAATACTAATGGGCCTAACAAGCACAAAGTGATGTAGGGACAAATAAGATATTAAAGTTACGAAAGATCGCTGTAAAATAATTTCGTTCCATGATAATTTTCCTTTTGCTTTCAAATATAAAATTTTTTGTCGTTAAAATAAATTAGATTATTATATTTTTGGAAATAAATATCATCACGTTAAAAACGAAAAATTAATTTACAAACTTCGATAAAAAAATTGTGAGATAATTTGTCACAAAGGGACAAATAATTTTCTTACCAACACAATAACAGACGGAAAGAGGAGTCTCAGGAGAACAAATATTATAATACAATTAATGAAAAAGCAAGGAATATCTCCCAGTGGTGAGGTTTATAGCATTCCATGCTTAATGTTTACCCTTATGGTAAAATTGTGCTACGATCCGTTAAATAAATAACCGCAATGTTTAAAAAGAGAATGTTTTGGAAATAAATAGCTTTTAACAAATCTTCCAAATAACCAGTCAAGTCAAACAAGGATGAGTCCTAAAACACCGTAAATTTATTCGTTTTTCTGAAAAGCGGTTTGTACGATATTCTATGTTTACAGATGTCGAACATGTTAGTAAAAGATTTAAAAGCTTATACTGAGTTAGCGGGGAACTGATTTAGGATCGAAGCGTGCCTGTATTTCACCAATACTTAGAATGCAAAACAACACTTGTACATTGAAGTAAAATATTTTAAAAATACATCTATCACTAGCTTTATAACCCAGCTTAACTAGTTTATATATGGTATATGATGTGGTATATATTATAAAATAGGTCGTCTTTTTTAAACTATTGAACATATATTTCAACGGTTGATAGCATATGACGGAAAAGACTTCGTAAATTGTTAAATAAATGTGAATAGAACGTAGAAATTCTAGATAAATTCTGTGAAAATTTCACGGTTTGAGAATTTTAATACTTCAGATATTGCTCGAGATACCAAAGCCTTCTTCCAAATATGCTTTTTAAATATTTTTAACATTTCTTTACGGTGCTGTTAACTAAGTTGACTCGTCTCTAATTATTTAAAATATCTAAACATACGTAGGACGTTCAGAAAAAGGTAATATATCTGATTTGATTGTCATAAATGTTTGTAAAATTTAAAAATACGTAATAAAAAAAATTACCCATAGAGTAATAATATTTTTAAATGAATTAAAAATTACTTTGTAATCACCACTTAAAATATATATATATATATACATATCAACATGTTTCATGTAAATATAGAATACAATAATGTAAGAATAGACAAATTATAAACAAAAACAAAAATTGATTAATGTAGGTAACCAATTAATCAAAAATGTCATTAAGAAAATATTATAAAATATTGAATAACAAATATACATTAGAAATTATTTTTATTATTAATATTAATTTGAAAAAAAAATCCAGAAAGACAGTTATTTAAATTGATTATTAATTATAATTAATTGACTATTAACACTTTTTATAATTTCTTTGTAAACCGGTTGTATTTGAATGTAAAAAATTTAAACCTTTATTTTTTGAAAATAATGAATTGTTTCCAAAACATGATTGGCAAATTCAGAATAATAATTATTAAGTAAACACTTAATCCTTAACGATAATGTTAAAAATTAAATTCATTTATTAATAATGATGCCACAAAGTGAATACAAATCTTATGAAGAAATTATAATAATATTTTAATTATTTCGCAAAAATAAATTATCTCCCTTCGCCTTAAAAGAAAGTTCTCACTGTAAAATGTATCAGACAAAATTATAAGAGTAAAAATCTGAACATCAAATTGTATGCTTCTGACCACTGCCACACAAAACTAGACATTCGTTGAATAATTTATTATTGTTCATTATTGATATGAACAAACCACATTCTAGTGTTCGGAGACAGAAATTATATTATAAATTATTCGCTAGAAGCACTTTGTTTGTCAAGTTTGAATTAAACACGACGGAGTTGTATCAAATCAGAACAATACCTAATTGTTCCATTGTTGGTAAATCCACCTCAATTAAGGTCTGTATTTTGATTTATATTATTGTACCTAGATCTGATTTCCAAGGATTGTGGTTTAAAGCCGTTGTGTTTCGTGTAATCACAAGAATTGTTATCATTTTGATTGGTATTTTAAGTGACATTTTTAAAAACCATTTTGCTGAATCATTAATTTTGACTTGAAAGTTACACAGAAATAATTTTCATTTCAGGATAATGTTGAAATGACAAAACCGAAATCGTTACTTGGAAACCGTTCATTTATTTTTTATTTTCATCAACAAAGAATACTGCGTGTTTTTAACGTTATGCATAAAAAACCCTAATTTTGTTGTATAATATCGTAATATATTATGTTTAATCATTGAAGATATTATTAATAACTTTCAAAATGAAACATCAAACCGAAAAGACAAAGAAAAGAAAAAGATAACGGTAGCAGTTCTGACTCAAACCCAGGATCTCATGGTCTATCCGGAACCGTACACCCCAATCCAATGAGCTACAGCTACCCCTTTCCGTTCTGTCATTTTTATCGGTATAATATTTCAATTTCTAAGAACTGTCCATATCACCTTCTATTAATTTCCATATATTTTTGGCTGCTACCTTTTCATCATGACTACAAGATTCTACCCGAATTTATTTTCAATATTTAGATAGTGTCTCGGTTCTAGAGATCCGGCTGCTACCACTATATTTTAATTTTTTGTGTCTTCTCAGTTTAATGTTTCTTTTTGAGAGATGCTTATAGTTTTCTCCACAACTAAAAACCCTTTAGCAATACATAATAATAATATAAACATGTAAATATGTATGAATAAATGAAATGAAAAAATATATTTTGTATTCACCACTTAATATACAGAGATATCTATATGTTTTGAAAGCGATGCTTTCTTTATCGGGAAACATGTAGATATCTGCGTATGTTAATAAGGTAGTGAATACAAAGTGTATTTTTTATTTCGTTTATTAATAATGACGCCACAAAGTGAATACCAATCGTTTGAAGAAAGTATTATTTTTTTTATAAAATGTATTATTTTTTAAAATAATTATTGAAACTTATAAATCTCATTGTAATTTATTGTTAATAATCAAAGATAATATTAAAAACTCTTAGAATGAAACATGAAACCGAAAAAACACAGAAAATAAAAATAAAATGGTAGCAGCTTAGACTCAGCTCGCTGTAACTCAGTGGATTAGAGCGCAGGGTCCCGGATAGACCATGAGGTCCTTTATTCTAGTCCCAGCTGCTCCCGTTATCTTTTTCCTTTCTGTGTCTTTTCGGATTAATGTTTCATTCTAGGAGTTGTTAATTTCATCTCTAATGAATAAAAACATAAATTTATTTTGAACCATTTCAATTTAACGTGATTATCAATCGGTTTCTGGAATTCCTTCGTCGGGAATTAAGATTCAATCTAGTATAAGAATTATATAAATGGTAGTTTTGTTTATTAAAAAGACTAAATCCTTGACCTGAGAACCGATAGAGGGACTCACTGAGGAATCCAACTGGTATCCTACCGAGTAATTTTTAATATGTATACATTTTTTAAATATTTTTTGGTTTGTTTTTATTAATAAGAATATAAAAGCATTGCTTATTGCCAGGTGGAAATTTCCTTCACTCACGTCATGAGCATATATTGTAAATTAATTCAAATAATCAAATAACAGACTGAAAAGGTAGACAGAAGGGAGACAGATCGCCGGAGGAGGGGATGTGTAAGTGACAGGAGAGAAATTAAGTGTATTTTACCAGGAACATTTTTAGTGACCGGATTAGGCTGAGCTTTTTAAGCTTACTAATGTAATTACATTAATTTATTCTTGTAATGAAAAATGTAATAAAATATTTCGCAAAAATTGCTGTATGTGTTATTTTACGGCCTGCAATATTTTACAGATGTATAAGCGTACAATATATAGTTAGAAACGATTAGAAAACGAGTGTAGCTGGATAATAAAATTCTGAAACAACAAAAAAAGGTTTTTTTGAAGGGTTTCAAAAAAACATAATGGCCGTAATTTTATTGGGTACCTACTTTATGAAAAATTTTGACAAGAAATCGACAAAATTATATGCCAATTAAAATGGGAAAATCTTTAAGGTTGTTTGTTATACTAAAACGTATTTACGAAGAACTTAATCGATTAAACGGTTTTAGATTAAATACGTCACGTGAAACTATTTGGGGGATAATTTTATTTGTTGATGTGAAATTAAATCTGCAAACAGGTCACGAAGAGATTTAAATGTCTTTAATGTATTTTTAATTGCATTATTAAATACCCGTTGAAAAGCTTCATTGATCATAAATTTCACGGCGGACTTTGTTTTATGGTATATTTTCATATAATAATATGCTAGCTTTCATTTCCCCGTTCTTACAACCATCAACCATCCATATCCCCGGCGTTACTCGGGGTATAGATGGTTTGGAGTAAAGTTTTGAGGTTGCAAAAGTGCAGTTGCAGTTCTAGTAAACTGGGTGTAATTATAAGGTGTACAATTTTTTTTTGTTAACAAATAAAATAAAAAAGGTTTTATTTAGAAAATTCTTTTCTCATAACAGAGCGGAGTTGGTCACAGTTGAAGTGGATAGTGAAAAAGGGCCCTTTGGGAATCCTGGTGGGAAAACCGGGTTAATTTTATCAGTATTGTATCGAACGTGTCTTCAGAGTAGATTAATTTAAATAGATAAAACGAATTTCTTAAACTAAAACTAAATATAGATTATTGCACAACACGTGCAATAACCAAGTCGAGAGCTGGTATTTCACAACACCGAGGCAAGAGCCTATATTGCACTACAAATGCAATAGCAAGTCAAGATTTCACCACAAATGCAATACAGAGCCGAGATTTCGCAACATGTTCACATAATGTTTGATCGCGGCGCGCGCCCTATAAATAGCGTACGCACAGTGGTATGTGATATCTTTTAACTTAAACCGCAGAATAAACAACATGTCCTCCCTTGGTTACCTTGACCTACAAGAATCGATCAGACAAGAACAGTCTTCTACACCTAGCAATCGCTGACGTCACCATCGCTACCTCAGCGACCGACCATACTGGCTGGTGCGATAAGTCAAGTACGCTCGGAGCGACAACATCTAACAAAACTGCCAAACGCCTTTATCAAGAGGATTCGCAAATCTCAACAGTCGTACGTCACTGTGTGCCGGTGTCTAAATATTTACCCTTTTTTTCTTGTGCGGGTCCTACATGTCTCGTAAAAATATGAAGTATCTAGTGTAACGGGTGTGATCCTGCATTTTACTGATTTTTCTCCTGATCCCCGATCTTTGGAAGTGCTAAGTTTGGCGAACAGAAATAAAAGTGGTACTATTAAAACAAAAAAACACAGGGGGGGTTACGAGCGTAACAGCTCACTAATGACACTTCATTTTCATTCACATACTTGAATGTGAATGAAGCAAGACGTGTGTGAAAATATAGAGTTGTATGACTGTTCATTCTCTCTGCCTACCTCTGCAAGGAAACAACGTGATAGTTAGTTTGTTAGTTTTTTTGAAAAATAAGTTTACTAAGAACGTTTTTTAACAACCTGGTGTTACACACATACACCTCAGAGATCTCATTTCTACAGTATTCGGTCTACTTTCATCCTTCCTCTGCCAATTCCATGCCTTAAGACATATATCTGATTTGGACACCATTTTGGTCTGCTAGCTTCACTTTTTTGGCGTTTTTTTTTATAAGCGTCATCCGCGTTTAGTGTTCCATTAATCGAGTTTTCAGCATTTACCACTTTTTAAATCAGCCTTTTCATTCCCCGTAAACGTAGTTCCCGAATATATAAACTCATCGACTCGGTCCAATTATAATAATTCATCAGTCCCCATACTTATTCAATGATTATTAATTATTTTTTGAAACCATATATTCTAAAAAAATTGTTTCTGAAAGAAATTTTTTTTCTTAAAAAATATTTTTTGTCAAAATTATTATAAACCCATGAACAGGCTTTTTGAAAAGTTATAGAATATTTCACAACAAAAGAGCACCGGGTCAATATTCGATCATAACGCGACGTTTAGAAGGGAGCTTGACAGATAAACGTGTTGTAACGGAAGCCGAATGAAGATGTTTCCATTTTGTATATTTAATCTTCTGCAGCCTTCAGTGACCTCAATGGTCAAGTAGAAGCATACCATATTGTTCTTGTTAAAAACTACACCACCCCAACTGACCCTAATTCACCCCTGTATCTCTTTCCAGTGTGAAGATAAATAATAACAAAGATATATGTAAACATATATACACACATACCTTCAAGTGTACATATAAGATGTGTCCTGGCAGACCGCACGCCAAGCGGAATAGTTAAGGTAGACCACACGCTTTTGTGCAAATTTTCTAGCAGAATGCGCAATTGAATGTAAATTTCGCGGTTGACTGCACGCTTTAACGGTACCAATAAATGCTTCAATCAACTATTTTTTGGTCTACGAATTTGGAACTAAACGGGAGAAATTCTGATCTTTCGCGTAAAAATTTTCTTGAACTATCAAAACCAAGGTGCTTTTTAATACCTTCGAAAATAGAACGAAGTTTAGAAATTTATTTGGTATTTCTAAAAGAAACACTTAAATTTTCATTTAATCTAATTATTTAAATGATTTATTGGTAAGTGTTTTCGATTTGAATAAGTTGTTTTATCTCAAACAATTGAGAAATAATAATTGATAAAACTCAACATTTATTTTAATTTCAATTTTATCGTTCAGATGAAGAAAACGACGTCGACAATAACTCCTCCACCGAAAAATGTTATATTTCTGGAAACTTATGTAGGTCACGATATCGAGAGATTTCAAAAGATGAATATGATACAACCTTATAGAATGTGTTACACTTAATGAAACTTTCTATTATTTCCAAAAGTTATCGATGTTCTGTTGTTTCAATAAAACCTAGTCCTCTTACGTATTTATAACAGTGGTGAACATATGAAACTGAAAAATTCCTACCATCGATTAATTATCGAGTAAGCTGTTTTCTTCTTGGAATCGTTTTGTTTATCTATTTTAGATTATGTATCTGCGTACCTGAATACACAAATACAAATCCCTTCTTAATTTATTCCACAAAAACGAAATAATAAAACATTGTTTTTATCATAATATAGTTAAACAAAAATAATAATGTACAAATTCAAGAATTATTCTGCTGCATCCACTACAATTGCATAATAATCCAACTGAAGCATTTTGTTTTCTGTGAAGTTTTGTACGTGCAAAATGAATAACAGAGGATTTCATTCTATTTTCGTAAAGTTCTAGCAATAATAACATAAATTCTTGATATGGAAGATATTTTAGCATTTTTACGACCCCATTGTTACAAAAGTGAGACTCTCCGTCTACTCGTATCAAAAATGTTATCCAAAATAACGTAAAATTAATGCAGAATTGTGAAATGATCCTTTGAATAAAGCCATATAAAATGTTTATGATTTGTTCGATCAAAAAAAAAAGAAAAATGTTCTGCTTTGGTTAATAAAATTTTATATGATTTTTGGCGACATCGGTAGAATAACATTAAGTTCTTCAATCTCATATCCAGATATTGTAGGTTAATATACCGGTGAGTACAAATATATATATACATATATTTGAAAAAAATAATGTTTTAGTAAAAATTGGAAGATACTCTCAGTATCGCCCAGTTGATGAATACTATTCAGAGATACAACATTACTTGAATTGGATTTAGATATGTTAAGTAACTAGACCTGAATAACTAGGTATTTCGAAACCTTCTCCAGCGCTTCCCCTTCACAGCTCTTACTTCTACAACCTTATAACATATTACCCACTCACTCTGATGCAAGAAAAAAATGAAAACATTTTTTGTGTTGTTTAATTCGTAAAACTACATTTAATTTTTTAAAAATTTAATGTAAATCAAATGTAATAATTTTTATATTAAGTTCAGCAAGCATTTAAGTGTTTTAATATCGTGACAGCTGTTTCAGCGTTGGTCGACTGGTTGGAAAACTGTGGTTATGCCACGCTGACATGACTTATTTGTATGATTTTATGGTGCCTAAAATGATTTATTACCGGTGAAACCGATTTACTGAGAAAATAATTGTGACATACATTCTCCATTCTGTGAGGAACATTGAAATCTGTTTTCCCCGCATTAAATGGAGATTTTTCTTTATTTATTTTATAATGACGTATGAAAATAGTCTTGAACATCGAAACAGCTGACACAATAATTAAAAACTTACACGCTGGCATAAAAACGTTAATTTAAATTTAAATTAAAACTTATAATTCATCTGATTCTTGAATAATTGCTCGAACAATGTATTTTCGCTCAACTAGTAGGTTATTACATCCAGAGAGGTAGATACTGTCAGTATCACCCTGGTGAAAGACCACCATTCAGAATTGAAACGTTGCTTGAAACGGCATTAGCTCTATTTGGTGATCAAATGTGAATAGCACTTTTCCACCTTCCTCTTTTGCATCTCCTCCTTAATACCTTCAGTCTTATAGCATACCCCAATTGGGGATGCCATAGTCTTACTGGCTACCGACGGTTGGGAGCAGCTGGGACTCTTGTGTGGTATCACATACATTTTTTTAAATTAAAAAGTATTTTAATGATTTTTGAACATCATTATATGAAATTATATAAAATATGTCGAATCAAAAGTAGGAATAATGTTTATGATTATCAAATGAGACTTATTTAAGCTTTACTTTGCGATATTAATTAGGTACCTAAAATATTATCAAAAATTCTGATTGAAAATATGAAATAAAAGAAGAATTAGAAACAAAATGATTATATCGCGTCCGATACTCCAATAAGGAAGACTCTACTGAATACTCTATCTATAAGAAACGTGTATGCCAATTGAGCCGCCGAAACTATTATGATTTCCGTCATTTTATCAAATTTATATTTTTTTGAAAAATATTCAAACGAATTTCAAGAGAGCATTATTTTATTGATATTTTTTAAAGATTAAACACACAGTTATAGTTTTATAAGTCTACAAAACAGTGTTCCTATCTATTTTATAGTACATAATAAAGATAATTGTATGTAGATATAGTAGATTTGTATATCGCTGATACGGTGTCACTGTCAATCCTCGTTAATGTAGGGTCGGTTGTGCGAGTATCTTCTTGGATCTACCCTTAAGCCGGGTACCAATAAGTGTCTAGAATCAGACCGAAATCCTAATTGGTTGATCGTATTCCGATTAATTTAATAACCTTCGTAAGCTCCTTAGTCCGTTATATCAAATTATTTGGAAAGTTTTGTATACAACACTACGTAAGCGGAGTGCGATTTGGATGTGCGAAAAATGGTACCTATAGGTACGCACAATGAACGTGTTTAATTTTCAATCAACAGTCATATTATTTTATTCAGGAGAAGATAGGTTCAATTCTCACAAAGCGCAAGAAATTAAAATGAACCCAGGACTAAATATATATATATGTGGTAAATGTTATCAGTCGCATCTGGGAATCGAACCAAGGACTGAATATATATATATATGGTAAATGGAGGACAATATTGACAAATCTTGAAATTGAGGTACGATATCGATCAAGACGGCGTAAAGTGAAATGGTCTCATTAACTCAATCGGTAGAGCTATCGTCCCGGCAAGACAAACGTCCTGGGTTCAATTCCCAGATGCGACTTATACCTTTTTTTTCTGCGGTTTTTTCAGTTTCGTCGTTCATTTTTGGATTTGTTAATATTATCTTCTTCGATGATTGAAAATATTAAAATTTAACGGTGTGACGGTAGAACCAGTAACTTTAAATATTCCACAGAGTTTTAACAGTATTTCTCATTTGTAAAAATACCCCATGTTGGGATAACGATTTTTAGTTATTTTTTCTTATACATTAACTCCATACGAGGCTCCGATAAAATTTATCGTATATTCCTCTTCTAGATAATTTTCTAGTGAACCGCTCGGTTCTTCCTGAAAAACTCCTAATTACCCCATCCCCTTCGGTCGCCTCCCACTCCAACACCTAAATATTCATGTATGTCTGTCATTATTTTGTATCGTATGTTAGTTTAGTACCAACCCTTATGTGGGGCAGTGAGGCATGGAAATGGCGGAGGAACTATGAAAGTAGACTTATTGCTGTAGAAATGAGATCTCTTAGGCGAATGTGTGATAAGAACATGTATGATCGTGTGAAAAATGTTTAGATTCGTAAATAATGCAAAGCTGATGTAAGCGTAAGGAGTAAGATTAAGAAAGGGACGATTAGAGTGTAAGGAGAATATGTGACGCGAATGTGAATGAAAGAAGAAGTCGGGGACGTCCGAGGAAGACATGGCACGATCAAGTGATCAAATACTTGAGTCGGGCCGTGTGAGAAGTCGGAATAACAGACGAGAATGTATGAGGCGTTATATTAATGAGAATGAAGCAAGAAATGTATTTCAATATCGAGTTGTTTGGCGGTCCTGCCTACCCCTGCGGAGAAACAGTGTGATAGTTAATTAGTTAGTGAGTGAGTTAGGTTTATTTGAATAGTGTCCTGACGAAGGAAGGGAACTTCAGAAACCGGTCTATCACTATATTTTAAATTGAAGTAATTTAAGAGTAATGTATTTACATATATTATTTGTAAAAATAAAAATAGGGATCATGTTACAATTAATAAATGTTAATAAGTAATTATTAATAAGTATTTTAAATTAATTTGAGATGCTGTGTGGAGGGTCTGTAACGATTTACGACTAAATGTTTTTCTAGTTTATATGTATGGGTTTCTTGAATTAATATCGTGTAAATTGGACCCTTACTAACAGTGCTTACTGTTTTGTAGTAAATCTTCTCTTCTGTACTCATTAGGTGTTTTTTTTCTTCATTTTTTTTTAAACCCACCTCTAAAAATGATCAGTTATTTTTCAAATATTTCTACAAAAATTTCCGGTTTTAAATCTAAATCAAAAAAATGTCGCCTGTCTGTTCCCATTTTTTTTCAATTTCTAAATCCACAAACCTTTCTGTATCAATTTGAGTCGCCGCAGTGATGATAGCGAAATTAATTCCGGTCGTATTAAGGTTCACGAGATTTTTAGTTTTAGCACATTTTGGCAAATTGGACTCGAAATGGGATTGAAACCAAATTTATTCAGAATTAATGCCTGAAAACGCCACGGAGGAATATAGAAATAGTCCGTAAAAATGCCTATGATATTAAAGCTATTGATGTCAACAAATATTTTGAAAATTGGAATGTTATTTGCAATCTCATCATTGTGTCGCACGTGTTCAAATAAACAATTCAGTAAAATGATTTTCATTTTGTTTACTCGCTCGGTGTGTTAAAAAACAGGCAGATTGCGCACATATCCAATTAAAACACAAGCATATTGATATGAAATATGCTTAGAGGTACATATTTTGTATGTTAGTAAATGAATTTACTCTATTTTTGTTTTTAAATTTTTATTTTTATTTTTATTTTTTAAATGTTTCTTGTATTGTTTTAATTTTAAATTTTTCAATTAAAATTACTGTTATTTAATTTATTTTTATTTTTTTTTAATTTTTTAATTTTAATTTTTAATATATTTTTTTTTAATATTTATTTTATATATTTTTTTTTTTTTAGTTTTAATTTTTAAATTATTATTATTTTTTTTTAATTTAATTTTTATTAATATTGATAAAACATCATTACAAAGGCACGTTCGATGTTTGTCTCACTGGGAAAATTCCTGTGTCGAGACAGACGTAGGAAGTATTGATGCATTTAAATAAACAAAATGTATTTAAATAAACAAAATATAAGAACAAAAATGTAGAAGAAGTTTTACGATACTGTATAGGTGTATAGAGGTTAGGTTGTATACATATGTTGTATTTTGGTAGTTTTATAATCCAGGTGAGAGTAAATGTAAAAATAAAAATTGACTTGCAAATGCCTTGAGATAAATAAACATAGATAAATTGAGTAGGCACGTCTCAAAATGTGTATTACAATAGTTAACAATTGGATGACCTATCTTAATAATCCGAAGTTTTATTTCCCTTTTGGATTAAGTCGGTGTTTCTATTTGTCTAGTCGTAGCTGGTAGTGTGTTGTATAATTTACGTTTATTTAAAGTGTCTATGTCCAAAAGCAGTTCTAGCAAAATGTGTTTAGAGAAGTTCTTTAGTTTTGGTCCGTCTATTATATAGAGTTTGTGTTGATTTGTATGACCTTTTATTGATTGGTGTAAATAAACCAGAATGTTTCTTGCAAAGTTTATGTCCATACTTATCAGTACTGGCAGAAAGAGGGAGTTTCAGAAAAACTTTTATAATTATTTTTATGCAGAGTAAACAAGAAGTTATGTGATCGGCAATTCCAAAGTAGTGCAGCGATTGTCTTGAGTAACTTCACATAGTCATTGTGACATTTTATTATATACATATTTACGTCAACAGAGTATAGCCAATACCAAAACAATCGTAGATTTTTTTTTATTACTTCCTCATATACGCAACGGCAGCAAAACTCGATAGTATTTAAAATTATGTTAATAGTTTAAACTTTTTTCGATAGTGGTGAAATTAAAATAGCCATCATTCTGCCGCATCTTCATCCCAACTGAGAAAGTTTCAAATCTAAATTTCAGATCATTAAAAAAGCTATCAGTAACTTTTGTTCGAGTTTGCGAACTTTTCTGTTAAACTTACTTTACAATTAATCACTCAACGTGGGAAGGATTAGGGAAACTTAATGAAATGCGTTGAATTAATTATCGGAGTGCTTTTTCATTGGGGATCGATCGGCAGAGCTTTCAGTGGCAGCTTTCACTGCTTTATTACCACATTACTAAATAATACATAACATATTGTATACAAATCACGCCATTATGTACACAAAGGCGGAAATGATAGACTGCCAGGAATCCTACTCATTTCACTTAATATCCATCAAAAATATGATGTCGATTTTTTTTTGGCATAGATGAGCATTTGGACATCATTCATGTTCGTAGTTTTATGATCAATATTTTTACTATTCTTTTACACAACCGAAGGAGTAATAGCATTGCATTTATTTAATAAATAAACTGGGCTAATTATTTTTTTTAATTACTTTTTTGACATAAGCGCTTCATTGGGGTGGTAAATAATTGAAAGAAATTTAAGAAAAAAATATGCAGAAAAAAAATTCGGGCTACCAAGACTTGAGCTCGGAATCTTCCGCTTGCCGGGCTACTGGGCCGATCCTTTCCCATTGCGCAACTGAACCTTGTTTTTAAAATGTCCATAATTACTCGCAATTGTTCCATATGTATACTCGTATATGCCAGTATGTAGGCACCTCAAAGTGCATTTCTTTTTTACTTTTTCATTTCTTATAAGTTACATTTCAAGTATTTTAAAAAATAATTAATTATAAGTTATTCCCGGTCCTCATCAGAAAAGAGGAGTTCTTTTTTTTACAAGAGAACCACGATTTTTACTTTGGTAGGTACTAAATATATAATCAAATGAAACATTCAAACTTTGTTTAAACCACATTTATTTTATACGCCTACAGGTTTCGGAACGTGTGTGTATGTGTGTGTACACACTTGCCCTGAGGATGGAACGGTTTTTCCTAAACCATGTTTCATTTGATTTTAATGGATAACCACAAAGTGATAGCTTCATACAATAGAACTAAATATATAATTTGCTTCAACTTATAAAATTTTAGGTGTAAAATATTTACGAATGTAAGTTTTTTTTAAAGAAGAGTTAAGTTTTATTTATTTATTCCGATTGGTCATTAATACAGCGTATATCAATGGCTAGGGTAATGTAATTATTTATGGCTTGATAAATATAACGGTTTTGCATTTGACTTGTTTTGAAACTAGGTGTTATAAATTGGTTTCCATTTCTCATAAATTTATAATATCCCTGACTTTCTTTAAAAGTCAACCATCTATTTTAGTTAACAGTAAACAGTGTATTGTAACAGAGTAGTAACTAACAATAGATAGATAACTAAAATAAAAAGATTAAAAAAAGGATTTTAATAGAAGAGAAGTTTTAATAACAAATATATTTATTGGTACGTACAAGAGAGAATGAATTCGGAGAATATTTCACTTAATCTTGAACGTATGCCAGAAGATTTGAGAGATAGTCATTAAACTGTTCATTGTATGTACCCTTAGAGATATAACATAACGTATAGGTAGAGATGAAGTACTATTGAGTGGTTTCGCTAACTTTAGAAAATTATTCGTCTTTGTGCTTGCGAGGTGTTGCCATTAAGCTTTCTATTCAAAAATAAATATACAAACCAACCCATATAGAAGCTTTACTCCATTAAAAACCTACTCTTTTATTGGCAGAGCGAAAACTGTTTTTGGACCCTTTCTATTACATTTGATCAAATATCACCACGTGCAGAGACGCAATGGAAAAGGATACAAATTTTATCATGAAAATAAATAAAATATGTTTTATATATACATATCACTATTATCACACTTCTGATCTGAATATACACAGGAAATATAATGGTCGCCAGAACGTACACGCTATTGCTAAAAAAATAGCGAGAGTGGTTGGGCTACTGGATATTCTCCCGTTTGAGTCGCAGTGACAAGTGTTCAGCTAACAATGTTAAATAGAATGAACCGTAGATGGGAATTTCCCATAGCCACGAGCTACTGGAGCTTAACTCATGGAAAGTAGATTAATAGAAAATTAAAAAAAAATCATTTACATATCGTATTATGTTATAAATATGTAATTTTTTTTGTAATAAATAATAAATAATTATTCAATTTATTTTTAATAACTTATTGAAGTTTGTAAACCTCGTTGTAATATTTTAATCATAGAATAAGATAAAATAATATCCCAAATGAACCACTTTTGGTTAATTTGGGATGTGTTAATATTATCTTCTTCAATGATTAAAATAAATAATTAAATAAAATAAATTTAATATAAATAGAGAACGAAGAATACGAAATAAATAAAGGAAATAGTCGAGAGGATACGTGTTTGAATCTACAGTATAGCGTAGAAATATAATGGGAAATATTTGGTTATTGCTTTTGACACTTTTGACACTCT
Organism: Halesus radiatus; assembly: GCA_022606495.2. NCBI lineage: Eukaryota > Metazoa > Arthropoda > Insecta > Trichoptera > Limnephilidae > Halesus > Halesus radiatus. The sequence goes on from JAHDVE020004089.1 coordinate 31,259, forward strand.
GGACATTGCGGGAGGATTAGTAATTTTTTTATATTTTTTTTTAATTATTCAGTTTTCTTTGCCTTTGTATTTTATGCAAGTCTTACAAAACTGAGTACATTCAGTTTGATTGAAATAAAACTCTTATTTTTGTATACTTATTTGATTACAATGTGCGTAAAAATATTATCAGTAGTTTTTATTTCTAAATATTTAACATTTAAAATTTACTTGGTACGTATTATATACGTACGATATTGTTATTTGATTTTATTTCTAACATTAAGTATCTTAGGCTATGTAGGTATGGAGAAAATATTTACATGGTATTTGTTTTCATTATCTACGGAGGTGAAATGACCTGACTTTCGTTTTTTTTTTATTATTTTCGAAGAAAGTATTAGGGAAATGAGTTAAACATTTCAGGAATTTTATGCCTCTTTGTTCTGTCTCCTTATGCATGTTGTGATACATAAATAATATACATTTTGTGATTTATTTATGATGATATACATTTTGTGTGTTATTAATGACTATACACATTTTGTTATCCATTAATGATAATATGCATTCTGTGAATTATTAAAGAAATCTAATACACGCTTTGTGATTTTTAAATGATTGTATACATCATGTGTGTGATTTATTAATAATAATTTGTCCTTTGTGATTTATTAATGATTAAATGCATTTTGTGATTTCGTAAAGATAATATCCTTTTTATGATTTACAATTTACATTCTATGATTTATCAATGTTAATTTATATTTTGTGATTAATTAATAATAATATACATTTTGTGATTAATTAATGGTAATATACTTTTGATGATTTATTAATGATAATATACATTTTGTGATTTATTAATGAAAATATACATTTTGTGATTTATTAATGATAATATACATCTGTGCTCCTCCATGCCTAGTGGGGTAGTTGTGGTTCACGGGTGTTTTAAATTCTTTATTCCGGAATTCATCCAATCTTGATTGATAATCTACCCTAATATGCACGGGGAGAACATTGCGTAATGAAACAAAAATTATAGTCGCTTATATATTTATTTTTTTGGCAACAATTTTAGGAAACGGAGTTGTATTTGTTTCATTTTATTGAAGTATGTTTTATTCATTATAGATTCGCTAAGTATTATATTTAAAAAAATTCAGGTGTCTATAAATTAATTTTTGACGATCTAAACTTTTTTTTATATAGGAAAGACTTCAAGAAATTTTAATACTAGAGTTAAGGAACACCTAAGATGTGTAAGTCAAAATTATTCTGAATTTGAAAAAAAAAATTAAACAAATCAATCCTTTGACATAAATAAAAGTTTAAATTTTTTACATAAAAATACAACTGGTTTACAATTAGATAAACTTGAAATTTAAAAAAAAAAGGAAATATAATCAATTATATATTTTTTTAAATAGTTTTAAATTTATTTTCACATTGATTATTTGTAATATTGTTAATAAACATTTTAATAGTAATATCTATTTTTATTTAATTTTTTACGCATTACTATTTTCATGATTTTATTTATGTTAATAATAAAAATAATTTATTTTTCAAAATTTTTAATAAGATGATATTTTAAAACAATTTCTTATTTTTTTCAATTATTTTTATTTTTTTTTAAATCAATTATTTGTCTACTTTCATCGCATATTGATAATTATTGTTTTATGTTTGTAAATTGTTCTTTTTTCTTATTATTCGTCTATACTTGTCATAATTTTTAGTATATTGTTTAACCCGATGAGATATTTGTATATTAAAAACAGTCGTTTAAATTAGTTAAAGTAATTCCTATTAATTTATTAAAAAAAATGAATTCATCATTATTGAAAGGATTCTAGTCATCGCAAATAATAGTGAATTTCGAATCATCGCAAAATTGAAATCTGCCTAATTGTTCTACTTAAAAGATTTCCGTTACACTTTAGTTTTAATTCAGTTCAGTTCGTTATTTAGGCAATGCACTCAGCGTTTCAAGGATTTCCACGCCACTGTGAACGAATAGATACTACTTCTCTTGTACTCACCAAAATTAGGTACTCAAGGGGACCAGGGCAGATTAAATTGTGTGGAGGATGTGCGGTGCGAGGGGATTGGACTGTGAGATGGAAGTAGAAAAAACTTCACTGAGAGACGGGAGTAGAAAAAACAGCTACATTGAGCGAATGAAAGTGACGATTATAAAATATATTATTTGTCTTTTTTACGCTAACGTACTGCTCGAACGCTTAACGTAAGATCCTTGATATAAACCAATATATGGATTGTTTTACATACCTACTTTATAAAAGTTTACTTTATAAGAGTGGTAGAATCGAACCGTTACTCGAAATACCTTTAGCCGTGATTGGTGACCAGATCTTTTTATCCAGGTACTTTCCCACTTTATTCTTCTCCATCTTCTTCCACTATATATACTCTTCAGCCTCACATTATACCCCAATTGGGGAGGCCATGTTCTTACTGAATCCGGTTAGTAGGGAGTAGTTGGAATTCTTGAGCGGTATTCGCATGAAAAAAGTGCATAACATAAAATATATACTTTTGACGGGTTATCACTTGTCAACTGCTCGTTAACCCTTTGACCAATGGCAGTTTGTGAGTTGCCATCGCGTCTGGGTCACATCCAGGTGTAGTTAGTTCAATTCCTTGGCTGGCTAAGTCCTCCATCACGACACAAGAAACAATTTCTGCTTAGTGTGATGATAGTAGGAGAAATTCAAATAGTATCAGGTTACTCGTAACCCGGGAACGTTTGAAATTCTTTAAAAAATTGTGTATATATGGTATATGTATTTATTTGCTTCCATTTTTATCACGTGAAGTATGTCAGATCCACCATCATAATCTTTTGAGACGGTCTACGTAGTTGAGTAGTTAGGATCCTTGGCTACGAATCCGGAGGTCGCGGGTTCAAATCCCTGCTCAAACAATGCCCCAATATGATTTAATTGTGTTATTTCACAATTTATTCATTAAAAATAATATGTAGTATATTTACATCACGTTCCAGAGTGGTAGATACTGTGGGTATCGCCCAAATCAAAGACCACCGTTCAGAATCGAACCGTTGCTTGAAACGGCTTTAGTCGTGTTTGGTAATCAGATTTGAATAGCCAGGTACTTCCCCACCATCTTTCTTCCACATCATCTCCCCCTCTTCAATACCTTCAGCCTCACAACATACCCCACTTGGGGATGCCATAGTTTAGTGGCTCCAGGCGGTTGGGACTCTAATGTGGTATCACATAATTTTTTTTTTGATCTTCTTTCCCTTTCCCTTTTCGAGACGAGTTCCTTCCCTTCAACAAGGTGCCTCCAAGCGTCCATGTCCTTGGCTACATTAGCAGCGTCCTTTATTGCAGGCCCTTCCCCTCTTCGCACAGCATATATGAGGTTGTTTTCTTCAGATTTGTCTACGATGTCTTCCCCTCCTTCATGACAGACCACTATTAAGACTGAAATTTAATTGGAATTAATTTGACTATAAGTTGGTTTGATCTGAATTGGCAGGTGTGGAATTTTCAAATACTCATTATTTTACTACCCTTGTATTTACACCTTTTTCCAACTGCTTCACTATAATCTCCAAATGGGGGTATCATAGTCTCATTGGCTCTGAGATGGATCGCACGTGGTGTCATACAATAAAGAAGTAATCCGAGAATTGAAATCCACCATATATAGGACGTTTGTTTTAAACGGTACCTATATCACCAAAACATCGATAATCAAAAGTTTTTTTCTCGTATTCCGTCAAAATGAATATTATATTGTGTTTCAGAAAGATATTCTAATCAATGTAATAAATATGTTAATACCTATATCGAAAAAAGATATTCTCAGTAGGTCGCCTAAGAAAGTTATGTATTTCATGATACTGTTTTAAACAAAGTATTTCAAAATGAAATTGTTAACTATTTGTCCTTCAATGTTTCCTAACCCACCTCTAACTACGAAGCTTTGTCTTTCAAAATAAATAATGTTCGTGGATTCTGCCGGAGAGCGAGCTTATTTTACGTATCCAGTCAAGTAAAATTTTGCGCCAGATGTTGTACATATTATGGTTTACTTTCGTAAGCCATTACAACGGTAATCGTGTGTGGTGATTTTCACGCCAAAATAAATAATGACTTGTTCAACAAACATCATTACTAATTTAATACAATGTCACGTTAATTGCTACGATAGTTAAATACTTTCTAAAGATAAATCTCACTACAAGTGGTAATGAGATTAATGATAAAATTATCTTCATCTCACATGAGCATAACTTTATTCTTCTAATGAAAAATATCTGCTTTTTTTCTGTCAAAGAAAGACAAACACTTCTTGGTAACGAATAATCGGACAATATTTGAAAAGTTCTTATATTATTACCCTAATTATTCTTAAGTTTAAAGTCATGGTGTTTAAAAGAGAGAGTATGGAAACATTGTGCATTATAGTTGTGAATGATGAATATTTGGAGCAGGTCGATGAGTTTGTATATTTGGGAAGTATGTTTACGAGAGACGGAAAGACTGATATTGACTGGATATTGAAAGAAGGGTGAATGCAGGAAACTCCATTAACGGAGGACTGAACGCGGTTGACGCAAGCAAAAAGTTGTCCAAAGAAGCGAAATTAGCAGTCCACAATGGAGTGCTGATACCAACCCGAATGTATGGCACTGAGGCACGGAATTGGCAGGGGAAGGATGAAAGTAAACTGAGGCGAATGTGTGGTAAAACCATGTATGATTGTGTGAAAAATGTTGAGATTCTTAAAAAATGCAAGGCTGATGTAAGTGTAATGAGTAAGATTAAAAAAAGGACGCTTAGGTGGTTTGGGCATGTAGAGCAAATAAACGAAGAAAGGAGTGTAAGGAGAATGTATGAAGCGAAATATGAATGAAAGAAGAAGTCGGGGATGACCAAGGAAGACATGGCACGATCAAGTGAATCAAATACTTGATTCGGGACATGTCAGAAGTCGGAGTAAGAATGTGAATGAAGCAAAAAGTGTATGCCAAGATCAAGTTGTTAGGCGGTCCCTCCTTTCTGCATGCACCTGCGGAGAAACGGCGTGATGGTTGGTTGGTTAGTTAGTTAGTTAGCTTATTACCGTTACTATTAAACTACTTTGAGACATCGCATATACGCCATATTAATCATATTACTTACCACCTAATTAATAAATTAATATTTAAATTTATGAGGAGCACGATCTTAAAGAATGTCTCCAATGATATTATCAACAATAATTAATCAACGTTTTTTTTCTTGTGTTACGTAATTATTATAACATTTGCTTTTACGAGTATATATTATAAACTGTGAAAAAAAAAACTTTATTTCGTTGAAATGCTGTCACGAAATTGTTTTTTTCTTGGAATGGGCTCATTGAGTATTGATATTTTATGATGTTTGTGAAACATAATAAATGAAAATTCTTTACAATAATCAGAGTTGCCTGTAAGAATGCGAACGAAATAGCGGAATGCCATATTCATGAAAATATTGCTGAAATGTTTTTTTTCTTTCAACAATGTCTCATTTACGTAATTTATCCAAATTTATAATGGTTTTGGTTAAATATTTATAATATATTATATTTATAATACCATTTTTACCACTTTTTGAATAATCTTATTGTATAATATTACATGGCGATTAATCATTTTTTTGTAATAAACATGATAACAATAATATATAAAGTACTTTTTGTGACAATTCACATAAATAACGTTCATGAAAACCTTCTCCTAATTCAGGTCTCAAATGTCAAACTTATATTTGATAAACAAACAAACTGCTTAGCATATCCCATTCAGTTAAAGTTTTTCAGGATAGAAATACGCAGGAGAAGATGTTTCTGAGCAAGTGCGACATTTAAAGGACATATTGAAAGATCTTGGATAATCCTGGAGCTGATAAATGGCCGATTGATGGTGGATTTGGCCCGCCTAGGCACTAACAAATAGTTGAGTTTTGTCATTTTGAGTTGGTTTTCAAGAAACTGGCTGGGTTTTTCAAAGGAATCTGGCGTAACACCGTATTATTAATAATTTCTCAACCATGTGAATAAATAAAAAAAAATTAAAACGAATACAAATATAACCTGAAGATATTAATTCAATTCCTCCTACTTCCATTTTTATAAACGAAACATTTTGCTTGTGCATTGTGCAATGATGCAATAGAATGATCGCCTGAATAGGAATGATATGCTTTTGACTACTCAGCTACTATGTGCAGGAACAGTTCATAACATTATATAAATTCTGCATTTTCATTAAACGTCACTTAATGTAATTTACTTACTCACCTCTAAAAGTGCATATTTCGTATTAGATTTAGAATGATTTTTAGTATAGATATCGAAATTTATAGCTTACTGTATTTCGATTTTAAATTAATAAGGGATTTTTGTATGCTACTCGGCACTGCACGATTTTTTCTTTGCGTTTGGAGTTCGTTTATCTGATAAAACACATGGATTGAACAACACATATGGCGATTAGATTTTTAGGATTATATATATATTAGTACAAATAAAATAAGCTGTGCAAATTTTATGACTTCATAATCAATCTATCGATTACTTTTGCTGGCGATTCAGATTAACACGCAGTTTTTTTGCATTGTTTTGCAAATTAGCAATTTGTTGTGTTGTTTGGCTTTCAGAGTTTTTCGCCATGAAGCTCATCCTTCTCTTTCTTTAGTCAACGTTTGAGGCAATCTTGCAATGTCCATTATCAGGTCTACATTACTCAATCCTATGTCCTTAAAGTGTAACAACATACACAATGGCATTTAGTGTTGAACATTATAATGAAATCGAAATGTTTTTACAAATAAATAATTTTTTTTAATTTAGAAAATTTACTTTGTGCACACCACTTTTTTAACACATAAATATCGACATATTTCGAAAGCAAAGCTTTCCTCATCCGTCAATAAAGAATACTAAATCTGTTAACAAACCAATTTTTATTATTTTATTAACAATGACATCACAAAGTGAATACCAATGTTTTGAAGAAATTATTCTGTTTTTTTTTTTTATAATATCTAGGTATTATTAAAAAAAAAAGTTTATATTTATGAATTATTGAAATATATTTTCTTAACATTCCCGGTATGAAGTATGTATTTATTAATTTATATTACTTTGTATTTATCACATTAATTATTACCTAGCAGGACTTTTTTTATAAATAAACTTTTTTTTTTTTAATTGATAAACTAAAGTTCTTAAAAACTTAACACAAGATTTTTGTGCATATCGCAAATGGTAACAATTATTTTTATAAACAATAATTATTAGCCTGAAACACTCATCCAAATTGAAAAAAACCTTTCCGAGCAAAGATAAATGTCGCCGACAGGACTCGAACCCGCACCCTTCTGATTGCCGGTCAGATGCTCTACCATTGAGCTACGTCGGCTTATCGCAAACCCGCCAAGTTAATCAATATATACTAGTGTTTCATTCAATAATTACTATGTAACTTGGCGGGTTTGCGATAAGCCGACGCAGCTCAATGGTAGAGCATCTGACCGGCAATCAGAAGGGTGCGGGTTCGAGTCCTGTCGGCGACATTTATCTTTGCTCGGAAAGGTTTTTTTCAATTTGGATGAGTGTTTCAGGCTAATAATTATTGTTTATAAAAATAATTATTTTTTTATTTATTTAATAATAGCAGTTATCATTAAAAAGAAAAACCTAAAAATAAACGGATTTTTACAAAAATGACAATGCACTTGAAAACAAACAAAAAATTAGATCTTTTTGTATACTGTCTTGATTAAAAACAAAAATAAAAAATGCTTGATCATTATCTGGTTTTGTTTACGTGGGTTACGTGATTGTTCCCAACGGTTCTGTTAATTCCTTTTTTTCGTACGTATCGCAGGTCCTACAGAACACTGGCTTATCATCCCTTACCGTTGTTGGTATCCAACGACCTTCTCTGAACAGTATCTAAGAATTTCCTTTCATCCCCAGGGAACACTTTAAGTTTTCCCGTGCCAGGCATACTAAAACCAATTTCTCCGAACCAGTAATTTTCTTTGACGTTGTAAGATAAAATACATTTTAATACTCTTGTCACGACGTATTTCTTTATATGATAAACGATAAAAAAAGAAAAATTGTTAAGATGAGTGACACTTCAATTTCTAACCCAAATATTTGTGTTCCAGTGGAACACCTTAAGGAAGGTTTCTTTTTGAAGGGATGAAATGGAATCTAAACTTTTCCCGAGGATTGAAGTTAAAAAACTAGGTTTAGAGCTTGAGCCCCAATTAATCAGTTGTCAGAAACGTAAAATGGATAGCTAGTTTTATTCTTTGACTCTGTAAATGTAAAGGATATTACAGCGCCAGGCCAGATAAATTGACGAAACAGTTTGAAGATGTTTTTTCTGCTAACATCATAATGCCAATTATGTAAGTTGTCAAAAAAATTCGTCGCGTGGAAAATAGTATTTTGGCACAAGATTTTCTCTATGGAAAATATTATTTCGGAGTCTCAGATTATATAACATATCAATTAATTATTTTAAGTAAATGAAGCACGTTGTTATAAACCACGAATATATTTTATTTTCACCAACCGGTTTCGCTTAACTCAAGCTTCATCAGGGTAAATATAATAACTAAATTCTAATACAGAGTTATCGGTTATATAAAGGTACAAAATACAATAGAATGAAATAGATATATTACAAAAAAAATATATTTTTGTTAACAGTGTGGTAATTGTTAGTCTAGAAACGAAGTTTATTTTCAAAAAATTAATATGAAATACTTTGTGTACACCGTTTAATATACAAATATCAACATGTTTCGGAAGCGAGGCTTCCCTCAGCAAGATACACAATATACATATATTAGTTTATGCAAATATATTTTAGTATACTGTGTATCCCGATGAGGGAAGCTTCGCTTCTGAAACATGTTGATATTAAAATTTTAAATAGTGGTGTACAAGCAATTTTACATGTATTGAAGTTTATTTTAATATTCGATGGGGCAAACTAATATGTATATATATTTATGAAAGTATCTGAGTTCAACTTTGTACTTTTAATAATAATAGTTTTTTTATTCCAGAAGATATGCAGGGGTAGTGAAATGCAAAACGTTCCATAAGTGATAATAATACGAACAAACAAATAACAGTAGTTACGTAAAATAAGAGGAAGAAAAGAAAAAGAAAAAGAAAATATACAAAAAAGATTACTCAGTAAAATATGCAAAAAAAGTTCATTCATTAAGAGAGAAAAGAAAAAATTAAGTTGATTGCGGATATTTGATAGTTTCCCGTTTCCAAAGGGCCATGAAGATAAACTCTGTCCATGTAATCGTAGCAATAATGATGGTGTTCTTGGATTGGCGTACTCTGCACCATAGGCTTCCCATGCGGTGGCGGAGAAGTTACTTGTATTACTTTAAAAATTATCTTGTCAGTAAGAAGAGTATTTCATACAGGCATATTTATACGCAATAGAAGTAGATACCTCCTACCGGTTATACCTACGTTTAACATTTTTATTAGAAATTTTTGCAAAAAATATGACTTTTTGTCGTAATTATTTTCAGTTAAAATCATATATATCAAAAGCTCCATAGCTCATGATGAATGTAGCGTTGCATGATATATAACGTTGCATTTTGACGGCCTCCATGGTCGAGGGGTAAGGCTCTCGACTACGAATCCGAAGGTCGCGGGTTCAAATCTCGGCGTGCCCAAGTAAATATAATTTAATTAATTTGTGCTGTACCGCAATTAATTCATTTAAAAATAATATGAAGTATATTTGCGCACGTTACAGAGTGGAAGATACTCTCAGTATCGCCCCGGTGAAAGACCACAATTCAGAATTGAAATATTTCTTGAAATGGCTTTTAGCCGTGTTTGGTGAGTAGATCTGAATAGCCAGGTATTTCCCCACCTTCATCTTACCCTTCTCCTACCCCTCCACAATACCTTCAGCCTCACAACATCCCTCAATTGGGGATGCCATAGTCTCACTGGCTCTAGACGGTTGGAAGCAGTTGGGACTCTTGTGGGAGTATTCAGATAAAAAAAAATTCTATAAATTCCACCCAAAAAAGTAGTTTAAATTTCATAAAGCGAGAACTCAACGATCGAGAGTTTTTGATTGTTCAGCGTGATTTCATGCAAAACATAAAATAAAATATATAATTTGAATTGCAAAAATTGCTAGTTCTAATGATAGACGATGAATGGTTCCTTTAGTCGATATTTTAACAACCATCCAATTCGATATAATATCGTTCATAGTTCTTAATCATTTATTTTATTTGAAAACTTTGAATAAGTTTTCAGTGGAACCGGAGCTCCCGTTTGTTTTTAAAGCCTTTTTTTATAGAATAAGGTATAATATATTATTCTACGCACGTATACCCCTTTTTGTAAGCTTGAAAGGTCGAATAAACACATTGGGAAGGTTTTTGCCGCATTCAATCCATTGTTATGCGAAATTATAGTACGCAAAAAGGGCTGGACATGGGACATGTCTCACAAAGGGAATTTATGAGCGGTGCATGATTTCGGTACAAAAATATTACATCACGTCGATAAAATTAGGCGGTAGATTGGGCAAACGAGGCCATTAAAAAAACGTTATGTGATATCGTGTTAGAGTTTAAACTGTTCTAAGCCAGTAGAAATGTGGTATTCTCGTTAAGGGGATGTGGAAGGAAATAGAAGATAAAAATGACAAGGAAGGAGAAAGGTTGGAAATACTTTAAATGGAGTTTGAGACATAAGGGAGAAGAGTATGAGAAAGGTTGTTTCGAACCTGGCTATTCTTTTTTCTTTCCTTAAAAAAAGAAAGGCAAACATTCAGTGCACTGCAAATTTCTTCACAAAGAACAAAAATCAATAAATGTATTAAAAATACACTTTGTTTTCAGCATTTTCAAGCGATGATTTCTTCATAAGGAATACATGTATTCATATATTCCTGATGAAGAAAGCATCGCTATCGGAACATGTAGATATCTATGTATATTTATAAAGTGGTGAAAACAAATTGTATTTTTAATTTATTTATTAATAATGACGCCACAAAGTGAATACCAATCGTTTGAAGTAATTAACAAAAATCAGTTTTAAAAGAAGTTTTGTTTGAAAAGTTTTATTCACTATGTACATTCATTACTTAATTTTAATTCTATTACTGTTCTACCGGTTTCAACACATCCTTGTCATTCACTAGCGTTCTTAAAATTAACTTAAATTAAACATGTATGGAAATAAATTAATTAAAAAAAAATTATTTGTATACACCACTCTATTAATATGCACAGATATCAACATGTTTCGAAAGTGTTGTTTTCTTCATCAGGAATATATAGAATACATGTTGATATCTGTGTATATTAATAAAGTGGTGAATACAAAGTATTTTTTATAATTAATTTATTAATAGTGACGTATAAAAATAATGAGACATTATTAGGTAAGGGTAGGTGGGAGTGGGGGTGGTCATTTAAAGGGGAGGGGGAGGAGTGAAAATAACAAGAAAACACGGTTAACAAAGGTGATTTACATTGACTGGTCACTAAACTTCAATAAACGTGTATGAACTATTTCAAAAAGAGAATCACAAATATTAGGATTACCTCAAAGAATCACAAAATGGTTTAAAAGTTCGGAATTATCTCATTACATAAATCGACTGTACGAAGTATTCTGGAATACGTATCCGCTATCTGTTCTCCCAATTATGTGATTTATTGTAATAGAATCGAAACCACGTAAAGAAAATTTACAATTGTATTTGCATATCGTAAAGATTTATCTGATCAATTTGAAATCCATATTGATCGAATTTCACAAAATAAACTACTCTCCCTGACAGATGTAAACTTTTTAATGTATTGTAAATTATGCGTGGATCAGTTGATACACCAAAGGTTTTAACTCAAATTAACATTAATACACCATCAAAAAAATCAACATGGAGGATTAAAGTAGTTTTTTTAATAAAATTCCACCTCACAAATACGGGATATTTCTCTCCTTTACCGCGAAAATTAAGAAATTACAACACTTAACACTGCTTTTTCAATGAAGTCGACATTTTAAATGACCAGATTAAATATTCAAAATAAGTAATACAACAACCATATTATCAAGCTGATAATGTGATCGAGGAAATCGGTTTTTACCGAAAATAAAGTTTAATTGGGAAGGGGTAATTAAAAATATACAATCATCTCATCTCAATGTGGCCTAACTATAGTTTGAAAGTGGCTTTGACTTTCTAAACAGCTGTTACAATAATAAAAATTAACGTACGTTATAAATGTAAACCATTAATAATTGTAATTTCTTCAAAATACTGGTATTCAATTTGTGGCTTTATTATTAATAAAAGATTTTAAAATTACTTTATAATCACCACTTTATTAATATACACATATCAGCATGTTTTGAATGCTATGTTTTCCTCATCAGGAAGATACAGAATACTGAATCGCTTTCGAAACATGTTGATATGTATATATTAATAAAATGGTGATTAAAAAGAAATTTCTTAATTAATTTATTTTAACCACTTTCAAGAGAGAGTGGGACGTCGAAGAGGGATTAATTAGTGATTCGAAATAATGATGACATTATTACGCAAAACGAATATATAATGTTGATGAAGAGAAGTAAATATTTTAAAAATTTATATTGACCTAGCATTTGTCAAAATCACCTTTTGCTGACTGCCCATGTCTAAAGGGGATCGAAAAATCTAGTCTCCTTTAATGGAAGCAATCTCCCCAACAATCCATCCGTTGAGATCCTTGGTATAAAAGACCACCTCAGGTATAGGGGCTCCATCGAAGCCAGGGTAAAGTTAGCCTCTCAGATGCTGGGCGTTCTGTACAGAGCCCGCAGATACTTTAATAGTACACAACTGCTGACACTGTAGAATTTGCATCCACCTCTGAATATCTTAAAAAAACCCTTGACTCTGTACGGTAACGGGCGGTCCGTTTGAAAGATTCGCCTATCTTAACAAACGGATTGCAATCTTTGGAACACGGACGTCGGGCGGGAATGCTATCCTTATTCTACCGGTTTTTTAAGGAAGATGCTCTGAGGAACTAGCGTCATTGATCCCTTTGGCACCGGTGCATAGTCGAGAGACATGCCGAACGCGCGCCCAACATTTGCACACGGTTGACATCTATCACATGAGAACAGGTCGTTTCTACGACTCGTTCTTGTGTTCAACAGCTCAGCTGTGGATTGATCTGACGGCCTCTGTTTTTCCTCCATCATACAACATGGACCTCTTCAAAACCCATGTTCACTCCTTCCTATCTTCTAAAAAAACCTTAGACACAGCATCCCCAAATACGATATAGGCCTTGTGTGTGGAGTTTAATGTAAAAAAAAATGTTTTACAAAAATATGAAAATAATTTTTTAGAAGTGAGAAAAATAATTGCAATTCTTTCTCGATACGTTTTTTTAGTAAACTTAACAAACGTTTTGTAATCCGCATATAAAAAACATTATGAAAAATGAAACTATACCCCATTCGCTTTTTTAAATTTCTTCTTCGCATGTTAAAGAAAAGGTATTTTATAATGAGATTCAACACTACTAACATTTTGTAAAACATACGTAGGACGCGGACATATGTGTATAAATATATGTTATTGTTGAGATTTTCACGGGTGTAAAATTTATAATAATTTTCTAGGTTTACCCGCGTAACATAGTCCTTAGAAGAATTTTTTAAAACGAAACATCAACAGTTAAAAAGTCCTCCTAAGAACTACGTTACGCGGGTAAACCAAGAAAATCATTCTACATGTATTCGCATCGCTTAATAATATTATCATTATTTCGAATTAATAAATAATCCCTCTCCGAAATAGGATATTATGTTTTAAAATTGAAGTTATTTCCTCATGAAAATGGCACTATATAAATAAACCATTTATATTTATAATTCAAGTCATTGAACTACAATTTAAACTAGTTCTAGAAAACACATACAAGAACTGGATCATTTTTCCAATCATTCTCGTAACAATTCCCCAGCCATTGAAATTGAGTGCTCGATAGCTAACAATTCATTTCTTATAGAAATGGATACGCAGTTAAGTCACATATCTTCTTAGTTAGTAACATCTAAGAATACGATTAAAATGTAGAAATAGCTTCTGTTTCCGAACTTTATTGGTGAAATGGAACAATTTTTTTCTTATTCTAGATTTAATAGACAATATTTATATTTATTTGTTTCCATTTGCATGCGTGCGTAATTTACGTTATTGAATTATTAATAGTTATTTAAATATTTGTAAAAAGCATTAACTTTGTGGCTCGCCATAATTTACAATAAAAAACACATAAATTTGTTGTAGACCACTTTTATTTTATCAAAACTCTACCGGTTTCGGAAGCACCCTTCCTTCATCAGGAGAATATTAAAACTAACTTATGATATAAAATATTGACAAGACATATAAATTTTAGGTGTTGGAGTGGGGGGTAAGTTTTGCTTACATTTGGTAACATTTGCTTACCCCCCACTCCAACACCTAAAATTTATATGTCTTGTCAATATTTTATATCATGGGTTAGTTTTAATATTCTCCTGATGAAGGAAGGGTGCTTCCGAAACCGGTAGAGTTTTGATAAAATAAAAGTGGTCTACAACAAATTTATGTGTTTTTATTGTAAAGATTTATATTATTGAATCATTAGTAATCATTTAGTTTTAATGGTTTCCAAACGGAAAGTAATTTTACAAAATTACGAGTAATCAATATTTATTTATCGGTAATGCGTTAGTACGATTCCAATATTTTCACTACTTTTAAATACTCGTACAATACGCAATGATCTTTTTACACATAATGGCAAACCGGTATACACAGTCCTGCTGAGTTAATTCCACCAATCAGCAACAAAATATTGTTCGTAAATTACATATTTGCAGATATAACTTCAATATCCAGGTATTTCAATTAGTTCTTCAACGCTCGACCCTCTCAAAAAATGTGAAGATCTATATAAATCAATTGGTTTCTACTAACTACTTGTATTGCACCGCTTGAAAATTAAATTTACACATAATGGCAAACCGGTATACACAGTCCTGCTGAGTTAATTCCACCAATCAGCAACAAAATATTGTTCGTAAATTACATATTTGCAGATATAACTTCAATATCCAGGTATTTCAATTAGTTCTTCAACGCTCGACCCTCTCAAAAATGTGAAGATCTATATAAATCAATTGGTTTCTACTAACTACTTGTATTGCACCGCTTGAAAATTAAATTTACACATAATGGCAAACCGGTATACACAGTCCTGCTGAGTTAATTCCACCAATCAGCAACAAAATATTGTTCGTAAATTACATATTTGCAGATATAACTTCAATATCCAGGTATTTCAATTAGTTCTTCAACGCTCGACCCTCTCAAAAATGTGAAGATCTATATAAATCAATTGGTTTCTACTAACTACTTGCATTGCACCGCTTGAAAATTAAATTAAAACCAAGAAAAGCAATATGAGCATTCCACATTTCTTCCCATTTTTATAGATGAGTGGTCAAAAGCCTTGGGCTCCTATCTTGACATAGCGGACCTAATCCTCTGTGTAAGTCTTCTATAATACAACGTAAGGACAAAATATACAATTTATAATGATAGAAGTAAGAGTATTTCAAATATCGTAAAGTTATTCATAACCCGGGAATGTTCGCCTCTCTCTTTTGCTCAAAAATTTCTATGCGAATTGAAATCTTTATATTGAAATTTTGGCGTCACCATTTTAAGCCTGAATTGATTTGAATCCAAATAAGACATTTAAATAGAACACCAAATGATTGATTGACAAGTCTAAAACGTCAGAGGGCGCATAGTCTGATGGATGCTACCCAAGACCGGAAGCCAAAACATCCCCTGACTTAAAATAGCTCCCCCTTTAACCTAGTTGCTGAACGAATTAACTTATTAAGGCTGCGCGGCTCGAATAATTTTACTAACAGGGATTTGAAGATTTTGTGTTAAAACTTGTCTCAACATAAAATATACCTTTTAGAACTAATAATTATATAGGAACAAGCCTAAAAAATACAAAAAAAGTAAAAATTCTAAACTCAATTTATAGTAGCTTATACGAATTAAAATGTGACCACGCTGAATTCAACGCTAACTATATCGGGTAGACGGGAAGCGCTTTCTTAACTGGATTCAAATAACATATACGATGTTATAAAAATAAAAAAATCTTTTTCAAAATTCCCAGTTTTCAACATCTTTTACTGAATAATCACGTTCCGCTTGACAACAATGAGCCTAAACCCTTACATATAGAACATAAGGGTCTTAGATTAAATTCACTTGAAAAATTAGAAATGAATAAACGAATGAATGATCCTAACATAACATTCATTTCTAAAGTAAGGAAAATTATTCATTCACCGCTTCTCAGTATGTTTACATTATCAAAACAACATAATACATTTTAATAAATCAATAAAGAAAATATTATCATTTATATCTCAGAGAATAGAGAATTTTATTTATTTTCTAACTATGTTGGTTTTACCGATAATAAATCACTATTTCAAAACACCCGTCCAAATTAGAATTGGGTGGGAGTAAATAAAATGACATAAATAAGTCGTCACAATGTGGATTAACCGCAGTTTGAATATTACCTTGAACACCGACACAGCTGTCGCAATAGTAAAAACTTTAAATACTTGCAGAACTTAATAGTAACATTATTAAATTTGGTTTACATTAAATTTAAAAAAAAACAAAAAACAGACTTCTACGAATTAAACACAAAAACAATTAATGCATAGTATGTTTATCCTCAGCAAAAACTGTCAAGCAGTAAGTTCTGGTGATGTGAACATTAAACATTTTATTTATATTGTTTTATTATTTTTATAGTATCGTGTAAGCAAAAAAGTGTTGAATAACTCTTCAAAGATAATTAGCATCAGTGTTTCGATTGATTTTTAGAAGACATTTTTTTGTTTAAATGCTTGTTGGACACTCGTAGAATCACCATCATAAGCCATTATACAATGAAAATAGTTTTTTTTTTTTTTTAATAAAATAGTTTTATTTAACTGACTTTCAAACATAAACCCTTTTTTTTCAAATCTGTAGTCGTCAAACATGATAACTGATAGCTGATTTAAGTGAAACTATGTTTATCATAACAGAAATTTTAGGTCAACATTAATATTCCAGCTCTCAACACCATATTTTCGGATCCTAAAATTTATTTTATGAATAATTTCAATACATACCAACACTTCTTGTGCCACCAATCTTCTAATAAATGTAACATCAATAGAAAAGGAGCAACAAATAACCATGTAAAACTATCATCTTTATAAATAAATTTTCTAATAAAACTGTGTTCATCTGAAGCGACCTGCCAAGGAAGTGTGTTTTTCTGTATCTGTTTGTACGTACTTAGTTAAGAAATATTTGTACAGCGCCCTTGAGGTGATTTTTCACAAAAACGGCGCTATACAAATCATCCAATTATTATTATTTGCTCTATTGCATGCTACATAGCTTTGAATAATATATACAACTGTCGAAAAATATCGTAAGAGACTTTGTCGCTTGTTCCAAATATTTTCCAAACGTTCAAAATGGAAAAAGGGTATCAAAAAAATTCCGTTGAAACTAGCACTGAATACGAGTAGTAAAATACCTGATTGACAAGTCATAAACGTCAGAGGTCCGCATCGTCTGATGTTCCCTACTCAACTACTCATGACCGAACGTCAAAAATTACGTGACTTGTAAAAGCTCCTCTGTAACATAATACATAGTTTCTTGATTTCTTATTTATTTTGAGTACAGTTCCTACCCAAATAAACTTCATTGCAAGAATTTTTCGGCTATGCAAACATATGTCGTCTTGTCATTGTATGATAGAATATAACAAAATGATGTAACTTGATTATGAATGAACATTTTATAGTAATTACCTAGTGGTTTGATATTACGACGTATTAAATTAATCACCCACTCTCTATGAACAGACAAATTTTTCGAAGTGAATAATATGCCTAAAATATACCTACATTCTCGTATATGAAGTATCTACAAAATGATCTCATTTATAAATACGCAGAAATTATGAAACATCATAAGAAGAATAAACTAAAATTTTGCACGAAATGTCATGGCATGATAAGTTTCTAAGAATAAGTATCTACCTAGTTTGAAAATAATATTGACAGGGTCATTAAATATTTATACTTGCATTGCTGCTTATCGTCGACGCACGTATTTTACTAATACTAATGTTTATATTTTGCTTTTTTTCTATATTTCATTGATTGATGAAATATATACATATATATATTCATATGAATAGATTAGATAACTTAGAAGCATTAGAAATAAGGAAAGCCCACGCCATTCCCGGTCCGATAGCCGCTCCCCTCCCACCCTTGGCCCGTCACTCGTCTTTTTTTATTAATCTATAACACATGTGTATCTTAGTTCATAGTTTAGTATTATATTGCCCTGAAGAAGCTACGGTAGTGGCGATACCAGTTCGGCAAAAGTACATACCAAATGAAAGTGATGTAAACAAAGTTATTGTTTTTATTTTTTTAAATATATATATATATATATATATGATTGCTGTGATTTCCACGAAATTTGTTTTATGTAATCTGTCAGTTACGAGCAACAAAGCTTTTTTTTTTAAACACGTAAAATTGTTCAGAAAGTTTGTGAATTTCGAATTGAATTCTACGTACAATATGAACACGAAAAAGATAAACATTGATATATGTATACATATACGTATGTTAACTAATTGATCTACAAAATAAAAACAGTGTTAAAATAGATCTTTTGAGTATTCCCATTTAAACACAATTCCAAGAATATCATTTTTAGAAAATAATAAATTAAATTCATATCTGACAGATCAAAATCCCCAAGAAAAATTTCATCTTTGATTTCAACATCTGCATATCTAACTACATACTAAAAATTTACGATCTGTGAACGTGAGTGAGTCACGTCCGATACCCAACGCAACCGTCTGAAGACATTAATGAATAAATAAATAAAACATTGTGCACATCTGTCTTCTTTGTTCTGATAGAAACAGCAACAAAAAAGCTTTGAAAGTTTCTGAAGGGTGTTGTGGGCGTCGTTTATTTATTTCTTTCTTTAAAAGTTGTTGTTGAACGCTAGAGGTAAAAGACACCTGTACACTCAATAATTTAATTCAGGTTCCCTTTGGATCGTTTGCCCCTAGGGGGTAGGTGGTAAGGGTAGGGCCTAGAGTGGAGAAAGGTGAACACCGTATTATTGCCGGTACTGGGGAACTAACGCCGAGGCATACCGCAATGTTCAGGGGTGTATTGTGAAGAAGTGCAAATTATATTCAGTTAAATATTAAAACTTTAGTAATGAAGCAATGGACTTATGCGACTTGAAATAAAAATATTTAGTTATTCATTCAAGAACGAGAACGATTGTCTTACGAAATTTTTAAGCTATTGATTAATACCGTATAAATTTAATACATATTTCACAGAATAATTATTTTATTCGCACATAAAATACCAATATCTTGAATAGTTAGTTATTTTTTCTACTTCGTGGTTTGCGGATAGTATTTTATGACTAAATATCTATTTTTTTAGTGATGGTCAGAATGTCTAAAATTAGCATAAAACGGGATGGGGTCTAGTTTGGTGGCCGTAAGACTATTGGATTAATATATAATAAACTGCTTCTACGAAAAAAAAAATTGTGGTACTTGCTTTGCACTGTAGGTACATATATACAATCTGTCATTAATTAACGCAATTCAAAGTTTGAATATAGGTACCTACCCATAACGTTAATGCGACCATCGTAAAACATCGTAGAGGCTCTATAATATTACAGGAACCAAAAAATGTTATTGTTAACTCTTCTGGCTTTTAAATGTATTTTACTTGAATTGCCAAGAACATTGAAATTTCTCATAGAATTTCGAAATCTTTTCCAGGTATTTTAAATGTGCCATAATTATGTTATCATTTAAATTGTTGTAAAGACAAATACTATTTTAGAAACTAGATAAAATTAAAATATGTTAGTATTTAAAATGCAAATTGATATTATTTGTAAACCTCACTGTAATATTTAATCATTGAAGAAGATAATATTAACACATCCCAAATGAACCACGAAACCGAAAAAACAACAGAAATTAAAAAGATTTCAGTATAAATGGCGTAAATTGAACTGGTCTCATTAGCTAAGTTGGTTAAGCGGTTACCCCGGATGAAATCTTTTAATTTTCTGTTGTTTTTTCGGTTTCGTGGTTCATTTGGGATGTGTTAATATTATCTTCTTCAATGATTAAAACAAATAAACATTGCCCGCGCAGGAAATTCTTCTTTATATAATAGCTTACACTAACATAACAGTTACTTTGACTTTTCAAAGAAATTGTAATGAAAACCACGATTTTATCAATAATGTCATGAATTTCATCTGAATCAGTTTATTTGAATGTTTTTATTAAATTTATTAAGTTTTTTTTTCATGTGCATCGTTTTTTGTTGGTATTTTTATTATTATTTTTGTTATGTTTCTGTAAAATACCCAATCAGGTATAATAAAGGTTTGCTGTTTTAAACTCGTATATTATAAACTGTTCATGTTTTACAAAGTCATAGTAATTATAAATCTACTGCTCTTATTACCCACCTATTGCGCTGTAACTAGTTACTTACATATTATCTACCTTCTCACTTCTTTTATACTTATGTTATTGTATTATGCACTAAACTACTTCTTATACTCCTTTGTACAACCTGCTGTTATAATGTAACCACAGGTTCAACTATTATTCATTGCGATAATTACGCTGTAACTACATACTGTTGTATTGTACCTACATACTTCTTTTAAACTTTATTTATTATTTTATGTGTACATTATTGTACTCCCTTGTAAAACTATGTGATAAATGACTATTGATTATTTTTAGGATTTTATCTATGACAGGTAGTTTCACATATTTAAAGCAATCCGAGAAGAATGATTATAATTTCGCATTCTAACGGCGTACATGTGTCCGCATTATAGAAAAAAAAAAAAGAAAAACTGTTGTGATGTATGAACACCCGCAACCAGATATATCTATGATACGCGGCTCTAATGGAATTATGATGTTTGTGGCTAGAAATATCCTCCCGGGGCCTGAGGGGTTAATTTTTAATATTTCAAAGTACAAAAGTTAATTTTCTAAAATGTGAACCAATATAGCTCTATTTGCAAATTGCTCAGAGCTGATCATAACCTTAGATAAAATTCTTAGTTTAGCAGTAAGTTTAACATTTTATACAAACAAGTTCCTTTCGAACTTAAAGAATAATTTGTTTTAAACAAAAGTATAACCACATCGTTTTTTTTTTTTTTTAAATAATTTGTTTTAAACAAAAGTATAACCACATCGTTTTTTTTTAAAGAATAATTTGTTTTAAACAAAAGTATAACCACATCGTTTTTTTTTTAAAGAATAATTTGTTTTAAACAAAAGTATAAACATCGTTTTTTTTTAAATAATTTGTTTTAAACAAAAGTAAAACAACATCGTTTTTTTTTTAAGAATAATTTGTTTTAAACAAAAGTATAACCACATCGTTTTTTTTTTTAAAGAATAATTTGTTTTAAACAAAAGTACAACAAAATCGTTTTTTTTTTAAAGAATAATTTGTTTTAAACAAAAGTATAACCACATCGTTTTTTTTTTAAAGAATAATTTGTTTTAAACAAAAGTATAACAACATCGTTTTTTTTTAAAGAATAATTTGTTTTAAACAAAAGTATAACCATATCGTTTTTTTTTTAAAGAAAGGCTTAGATTACAAATAATCTGACAATATTTAAAAATCTCCTACTACCACCACACTATGCGGAAAATATTGCTTGTTTCGTAATAAAGGAATTAGCCAGCCGAAGAATACGAAGCCTGGGTAATGACAACTCAGCCACTGATCGGTCATTTTCATTTTTTACGATATGGTATCAATTTTTCATCATAATCTATATATATATATATATATAAATCAATGTAAGTTTGTTTCTTTGTTTGACCTCGATTTTCTCAAAAATTACTGAAAATGGCACAGTTTTTTCTTATTAGTGCCGGAAGGTTTAGAGAGTAGTTGGAATAAAATCCAATATGTAAAACTGTTGCTCTAACGTTTTAAAATTAGTAAGAAAAACATTGAACCCGCCATGTTTTATTTAGGTTAGCCCATAGATATAACACTCTGGTTAGCCACTGGTTGCATATTCAAATGAAAAACACGAGTAGGTACCTACTTAAGAACTTTATGAGTTAGATATGTTTTGAAAAAATAAACATTTGGAATGAAATTAAATATTCAAATGAATATTTCTTTAATTGGAAAATAAACAAATGAAAATAAACATTTGGAATGAAATTAAATATTCAAATGAATATTTCTTTAACTGTCAAATCAATTATGGCACCCTAATGACAAGCAAGAATTCACAATATCATAACTTTATATTTTACACATCAGCTAGTGTTATTATAAATCAGTTGGCTAAAAGTTAAAACATTACTAAATTGCTTTGAACGAATTGCCGCACGCTTTTGTACTTTATTCCTAAATTAATTATTTTTTTCCGTAATAATCTAATTAGTATTTCGCTAAATATTACCAAAAATACGATATTCCACTCAAAAACCAAAACGTGATCATTGCTTAAGCAATTATTTTATACAGTTATTCAACCTTAAATTTCGTAGTAACCAAACACCATCACCAATCTCCCTGGTTAAGCGGAAAAGGCCAATCATCATAAAAGCAAAAAATAATTTATATAAATGGGGCAAGCAATAGATAGATAGGTGGAACGTACCTTCTAACTCATTTTCTTTATCGCCACTTTGCGGGGTTTATGCTTTCTCGTTCGAGGCTGGTGAAGAAAGTATAACCATTTGGGTTTACTTTCTAATTGCCACGTCTGTATCTGTAAATGCACAGAGTTGGTTTACATTAATTTTAAGAGAGTAAACATTTTGATTAAATACTTCTTTTTTTCTTTGATTGAGTTCATTGTGCCAAGAACATGTTTTTTTGGGCAGTAACTTAATAATTTGTATTAATTCCTTGTTAGTTCATTAATTTACTTTTATTTCGACGTTTAAATCGTCAGGTGAACTACTCATAATATAAAGGTGCGTATGTAGGAGAATGCATATCGATTGCTTAGATTTAAAATGTTGTATCTCTAGTTTTGGTCGAAACTGAGTTAGGTACTGAAATGTACTAAAGCTTAAATTTCAGTTTTCCTAATTTAATGATTTATGTCAATATTATGAATTAGCTGTAAGCCATCGATGTGAGGGTGCTTCATATTTTTTTTAAATTTTAACAGAGCACCACCTCAAATATTTAAGAAAAAAAAAGTTTCTTCTAAGTATTTGTTTTGTGGGTCGATACCAATCATTGAAATTTACACGATTTGAACATAATTAAAATGTGACTCCTTGAAATTTATAAAACATGCTTCTTATGAAGAACCCTAGTATGAATCTTAATCAACATTCTTTTGTCAGTATACAATTATCATCTATTAAAGAAAACAATCACTTTATGGCTTGATTTTTTTTTGTTTTAAGCTACTTTATTTTATTTATATTTATGCATCATCGACTGGTTTCGGTTGTACTCAACCTTCATCAGTAACGTACATACCGAAACCAGTTGATAATGCATAAATACTAATAAAATAAACTAGCTTAACTCTTTGAAGCACTGTGGTATAAAAAATCAATCACCAAGAAAATAAATAGTTCTGTGAAAATCACCATCTGTTAACAATTTTAGTAACTAATTGTGAATAATGGATTTTTGACTAATTAGTTTACCCTAGCAATAATATGATATCATATGTAGCGCTGCACAGTTTGGCTATAAGTATGACATTTTCAAAGGATTTGTGGTTTGAAAAAAAAAATCGTTCTTCAAAGAGTTAAAAAAAAAATATTTAATTTAAAATAAAATTATCAACAACAACAAATGACACAAAAAATAATGATATAATTTTTTTTTATCAAAAAACTTTTGTGAAGATGCCCGTTATAAGGTGAAACTGATCCGTTCAAGAAATAAACAAAGGTCATATAAAAACCATGATTTGACAGTTTCAAAATTATAAATAAAAAAATAGTAGATTTTCTCAAGGAGCGATTAAATTAATGATGAGAAAAACGGAATCTGTTCTGTGTATAAAGTTCATATTAAATTTCTGGATAAAAATATAACACAATTCCTATTGTTAACACAATCATCTTTTCGATAACCGTGAACGCGGCACATTTTTCCGAT
This sequence comes from Halesus radiatus, assembly GCA_022606495.2. Lineage (NCBI taxonomy): Eukaryota > Metazoa > Arthropoda > Insecta > Trichoptera > Limnephilidae > Halesus > Halesus radiatus. The sequence goes on from JAHDVE020004089.1 coordinate 55,673, forward strand.
AAATTAAGCTGAACAACTTTTCCCGCTTCCCGTAATTTTGTAAATGTGTTTTATTCCCTTTGGTCTCTTTACATTCCATAATAAACAGAAAACTCAACACAAATGATCTCAAATTTAACTCACTTTTTTCCAACACCCCTACCTGACGCTTCGTAGAAATTTGTAATTTCAAGTCGTAAAACCGTAAAAAATATATTGTCGGGTCTTTTCATTTTATCTCCTTTAGTTTCTGCAACTTCAGTCGCCTTTTGCGATTTTGATCACGTGCTTCGAGCTACAAGATGTGCCTCATTTTCCCATTTTCCCCTGTCTCATAAAGCTTTAATTTGACCAACACAGCTTTTTCGGTTCCCCTCGATTTTTGCAACCTTGGCCAATTTTATTTTAAAAACTTGAAACTTGAAAGCGAAAGAACTTAACGGGAGACCATTGTTATTTTGTGGTTAGGTCACAATTAACTTTTTATTATTTCGAAACGTAAAAAAACTTATCTCGGAACATCAAAAGTTTCCGGAGAAAGGATAGATTGGTCAATTATATTACAAAAAAACAAAGGAAAGCCGAAGGGAGATCAAAAGTTGTCAAATTTAAAAAATAGGGGTTTTTCACGCCTTATAAAACGGCTGCCTTAAACTTGATGACCTCGTCACCGAGCCGTTAAAATCATTATCTACGAATCCAAAGGTCACTGGCTCGTAAATAAAATATTTTTATTTATTATGTGCTATTTAACATTTAATATACATGTAAAATGTTCATTTAGGGTAAATTCTAGAGTAGTGAATGCTCTTATCTTTATGAAAGATAACCCTTTAGAATGGAAAAGTTCAATTTAAAATTGCTTTTTACTGTGTTTACTGACCAGATCTTTAAAAAATACGTTCACAGACTTCCTCCTCCCATCTACTTCCCCATAACAACCCGTTCATCCCCACTACCCCTATTCGGGATGTTATAGTCCAAATGCCTTTAGGAAGATGAAACTCTTGTGAGTAATCCATAAAAAAGTTTTAAAAATACTGTACAATTTTTTAACTTCTTTCGAAGAAAACTTCCTTTTAAACTAACTTTGGTGCGTGACCAAAATTCAGACTATAAACGTACTGTAGCGACAAATAGTGTTAGTGATTTTTCGTTATGAGATCTACGATTATAATCGGATGTTTTCGAACTTTCCTTTACCATATTTTCTATTACTCAAGTATTTTCCCTCTGCAAAATGCATCAATAAATGGAGATGATACGTATCTACTGGCTCCCAGCAAGGCTTTACTAGTAAAATGGCTGATAATGAGATTTGAAATTTCTGTTAATATTTACTACGCCAACATTTCTCAAAATCAGGACAACGGGCGCCTGGTAAATGTCTTTTTGCCACATAACAATACAGCCCTAAAATAAATTTCCCCAATAAGACAACTGCCCCCCAACATATTGCAAACTGGCTTTTTTTTCTTTTTTGATTTCCGATAAAAAATAATTATTATTTTTCCACAGTTTTTTACGGTTTCATTTTATAGAGGTACTAAAAATGATAGGAACCGAGAAAATAATTACAGTTAATGAGAAATACATTTAATGTAAAAGTTTATGAGGATAACAATTGCAATTATAAGGAACAAAATATTTGTTTGGTTCTACATAGTCAGGTTTTGCCTTAACGGGGGAAAAGTTTAGCGAAAAACAAACAAAAGTCAATTATATCCGCAGGCAAATTCTTTGGAGCAGTTATTCTAGAACCAATGAATGTTTAAAACATGTTTCTCCATTATTTGCTGCTCATTTTTTTTCCCAAAACTACAACAACAAAAAGTTTCTTAGAACAGGCGTCTGCCTAGTTATAAAATAATGTTGACTGGGGCATAATGTATTCACACCTGTATTTCAGCTTATTCTCGACGCACGTATAATACTTTACCCAAGTTTATATTTGATTAATTCCTTTTTTTTAAATTTTTTATCAAAATTATAAAAGAAATACATATAGTCTCAAACGTACCTTGATTCTCCAAGTTTTCAACCCGACGATAACTGTTTCTCCCCTCACCTAATATATCTTGTTTAAGATAAGTTATGTTGGCGAACCCACCCTTGGAAGCGAGGGCGGAAAACGCGTTGAATCGTGCATAATACTGTTGTTAATAAATTCGGAATGGCAACTCGGCATGGAGAAAACCACTTAATGTAATATTATAGTGCTTCGTGGATATATAGTATACCCAAATACACGAAAAAGTTTTGGAATTTCATCAACGGAAAATTCAATGTAAAAGATTCATATTCTCAGAAGGTTTCTGGTTCATTATGTATTTGTGTGCGTTGAATTTCAAACGCAAAACTTCTCGACTCATTGATATTAATTATACTTAATTGGAGGTCGCTAATTATATGTGTTAGGGAGTTATTTATTATTACCATTTGTTTTATTACTTAACCGAAAAAATTCCTTCATAATTTGTTACAATTTTGCAGTAGTAAACTACGAACCTTGACGGCAATGCAGTAGCAATGCGGTAAGACCCTTGGTTATATACCCAAAGGTTACAGGTTAAAACGTCAGCTAAGTGCAATTTACAATAAACGTTTTTTTATAATTTATCACACCACTTTTTTATAATTACTCATTATATTTGCATTTGGGTGAGTGGACGATTCTCGAAATATCGTCAGAGTAAAATAATACCATTGAGTAACCAACATTTGCTAGGAATGGGTTAATATTCAAATTAATACTTTCCTTATTCTCCAAATTTGTAATAAGTCATACATGGTTTTAAAATACTATACAATACACCTCGTTCTTCTCTCATCCTTCTTCCGCTAGTTCAATGCCTCACTTCTATATATCAGGGTTTGTATCAATACTGCATATTGGACTAATAGTCTTGCTTCAAGTCAAGGGGATGCCACAGGAAGATATGGCATTATCAAGTGAATCGAATCATGTAATAGAAGAGTATTAATCAGACGATACATGAATGTGAATAAAAAAATGTAATCTCCAGACAAGGAACCATGTAGCAGCTTTGCATGACTACTTTATTTTTTGTGAACACTCTTTGAGTAACTATGTCTAATATGTATAATAATAATAAATACATTAAAAGCGTGTACTAAGATAGAGTAGTTTTTAGAGTCCATCATATCTGCCTAAACTTTCTAGGAAATGGCATGATTTTTCTAACCTTTTTCTCATACCCACATTTTTTTCAATCGCGAAAAATCGTTTAAAAGTGCTATAGTAGTGGAACTATTGTATTCATAGTATTCGCATGGTACAGAAAAGTGACTTGATTTGACAAAAGTATTGTTGCCGTAACGGTGATTTAAAAGTCTGCCCTCAACCCCTACATTATGTTATTCCTCAAAACCCAATAAAACAAACAAGTTCTTTGAGGCTTTGAGGGAAAACCTTTGTGATTCTAACTTGGTTTTAAGGATTCTCTCTCTTTTAGATTCAGCCAATCATTCTTAATGAACAAAATAAACGGAATCCTGGATTCCACATTCGCACGAGGGACGAACAATGGAAGAAACTGTATTTTCTGCTGGAGGCTGTTGACAAAAGAAGTAATATTTCATTCGCTTCTTCCGCAGCATACAGATTAATAATAACTAACATATTTCTTAAAACATATCTTCCTTTGCTCCTTGGCAAGTCCTTAACAAAGTAAATTCATTGTTAGTTTTCTACGCTTAAAAAATACAATAAAATTTTCTGAATGCGAACGTATTTGAATATGAGTTAAGGATCTCAAAAGTTATTTTAGAATTTTTTAAAGAATTTGGGGGCACGATGCTTTCACGCTTTTTATTTTATAGGCGTATTTCTTTGAAATGGCTTCTGAGAATATGTCATAGTGACTTACATTCACAACACCAATATGAAAACTTTTGACACTATTCAACGAGAGATTTATTTTGTAGCTCACTTTAGGCGTCACAATATTATCCTAGCTATGATATCTATAAAAATGACAGGTTTATTAAAACATCATTTGACGAAGAGATGATGGCTTCAAACCTAATATTAAGATTAAATTTACCAAAATCACAATAATGTAACATGATTATATTATTTGATAATATTTTTATTTTCAAACACCGAATCTGTAAGTTTCCTAAAAATATCGACCAAAAATAATCATTTCGTCAAATCGTTTTTATTATGTACGACATGTTCATTAGTGGGGTTAACCAACTAAGTCAATTTGTAACTATAATGGTAAAATATGTCAATACGCACTTTGAATCGTAGCAAATTAACCCAAATGACCGGCATGCATTAAAAATTGAGTATTCGATTGCCAATCAAGCAAATGTTTCCAATTTTGTGATAGCACTCAATATTATCGTAATTACTGATAAATTCATTTGCATTAGATCGATTTTTATTAATGATTTCCATAATACAAGACTCATTCATAAAGAAGTATCGAATTGTGTTATAAATGCGGTCAAAGAACTTTTAACTCCCTTATACACATATTATTGGATATGCCACCGACGAACATTATAAAAAAAAATCAAAATTGATTGAAAACCTGTTACTGTGTTTCTGTATAATATATATACTCGTATATATATTATTATATATAAGGATTTATATTATTTTTGTGATTTATTTGTGTTAATCATCGAATATATTTTAAACGTTAGCTACCACTTGTTAGGTACCACTCACTTTAACTTTCTCTAAATGTACTTATATATGGTTTTATTTTATATGTTTATGCAGATTATCTCTGATTCTATGCGCTTAAACCTACTTTAGATCATATTGTTTTTCGTCCAGATTCCATATGGGTTGTCTTTTTCCATTCTAAATTCTATAGACAAAGATAACTCGTATGGAAAGTGAATGAAAAAAAGGATCGTGTAAAACCTACTTTAGTGGCCTGATGACTTTTTTTTGACGCTTCATGAATTTTTGCCGTTTTTTTTAAATATTTAAGTGAATTCATTTATAGATTGTGTCAAAAATGTTGGAACCTTTGTTATTTGTAACTGTGTTGGTGAAATTATTCATTTAATAACCAGTATTATTGTCGCAATTCATTTGCCAAAGTGGAAAAGTTATTAAAAAAAAACTTCTCCATCAAAACAAACAAAAAAAAGTGGACTACTTTGCTATAACACGGCCCAAAGCAGGGAACACATTTACGTATCAATTCCCTTAACATATATATAACTTCTTTCATATAACTAACTATTGATTTGTACATAATTTCAAAATGTTATAGAATATAATTGGACTAATTACTGTTACCATAAAGTGCTATCTTGCCATCAATGCCATCTTAATAAAGTTAAGTGCCACTGAAGTAGCACTATTAAAATTGTACGAATATTATTATTTTCTGCATAAAATCCATCTGCTATGAATGACATACCCATTGACAAACCATTATAATAACGAAACTAAATTGTTCACTGCACAATAGAGCAGTTGAGAATTTATCTATACACTAGTAACAAGAAAACATTGATGACCGTATACTGAACTCTGAAAATATTTCTACGTTATTTATTCTTCTCATAGTACGCACCATCGTCTCGAGTGGGTTGGTGAAATTTCAATATCGTATGATGATTACTGCAGCGTAAAGTAAATAAAAGCCTTGCATTCGGTTCAGTTCCTCGGATTTCTCAGCCATGACATCTTCCGCCTTCAGATTTCACATTTTCTTTCAGTCTTTTATTTCAAATTAAGTCGAGGGAGATGGAACTTTCATCTCTGAGTATGTGACCGAAAAATGTAGTTTTCCCCTTTGATTGTTAAGAGAAGTAAACTTAAAAAAACTATCCGTGTTTACTACTTGAATTGGTCGGAAGTCATTCAATGTTCTTTCGAAAAATTTCTCTTATTAAGGTTCAGCACTTAAAAAGGTAAAAGATTACAGCTTGACGTTTGTTGTATTTTGAAACCTTGTGCATTTTTATAATTACCCGGATTGAATTGGTAGATTGTAACGAGTGTATTTTTGGATGCTGACCGTTAATTGAAGAACTAAAAGGAAATAAGCAAATTGGGTTTTTTTCGTCGTTGCAGATAAGTGATGTTTAAAAAGCTTTAAGGCTCATGATACAATGAATATTCTGTGCATATTTCTCAATGCCAACACTCACAGTTGGAGAGTTTTGATTCAGACAAGTAAACTATTTTCCGCTTTATATCCATAAATGAAGAAATATATGCTTCATTAATTATCGCAGTTTCCTCTGCATAGTCCGAGTAGTTGATCCCTTGTTAAATACTATAATTCAGAATAGAAATAGAAATGTTGGTTGAAATTGCACTCTCCGCATTTGCTGATTAGATCTGAATATCCATTATCAAACCTTCTACTTGCCCATTTCCTTCTCCTTCCCACTCACTTCAACCTCACAATATACCCCAGTTCCCATAAATAAATTTTAAAATTAAGAAAAAAGACATTTCGAATTTATTGTTAAAGGAAATCGTTTTATTATTACAACTAAACGTTGAAGAAAGGAAATACATTAGTCGTTAAAAAATATAAATTAATTAAACGTGACCCGCTGGGTAGCGTCATATTTTTCACGTAACACTAATATCCCTTGATTGCCGCTGTGTTATATGTGACACCAAATTATACGTCATCACGCCCTCATCTAATTCGTTCTGTCTTCTATTATATTATTGTCAGACATAACATAAAAAAAAATAGTTTTAAAAGGAAAGAACACACGGTTTTCTCTTTGCTTTGAATTTACCATATATATTAGTGGTGGGCGAAGCGGCTCGATGATCCGGATCACTCACTACAGGTTCGCTGATCCAGCTCGGTTGAACGACAGTTCGCGTCTCCCCGCATCATGCCCTCTCCCTCGCTCCCTTGGCCCTCCTAATGACGTCCTTAAGACGCTCTTACACGATACTTTTTTCGTCCAGTTTTCATGTGGATTGTCTTTACAGAGAGCTCATTTAATGATCCGGCTCACTAAACCGAGCCGCTTCGCCCACCGCTAATATATATACGTTCAAAAATTTGAAGTTGATAGTCAAGCGGGAATATTTCTAAATTAATCAGAATTTGTGACATGACGCTATATAGTCAAACCTCGAGGAGTTAACAGCGATAGAACCTATCTAGTTATATTTCATTTATTTATGCTCAAAGCGTGTTACGGAGTCTAGTTTGTTCAGTATCCTAAACTAATAACATTATAACATCCGCAAACTGCAAACTACAATAGATATTAAGGCCCTCGGCGTTGCTAGGTATCAACAGCTAATGCCCACCCAATAGCTTAATCCCCAAGAGATTATGATGTATGGTATCCTATGTAAGATAAAATACCCTTCAGTCGTTCCAGGCGTTTCGGCTGTTCTAGCCAATTTGGGCGATCTCGGGCAAACTCTATTACAATGAAATATATGACTCAATGAAGACGTTTGTAATCTGCTGGCGAAAGCTTAATACTTTCGTGATGACGTAGCGACGAAATTACACAGGCGTGAATTTCACGTACCAATATTACGCTGTCAGAATTACACTCCGACGGAATTACACGTGGACGAAATTATTCATGGAGAAAATTACTTCCAATTGATTTACATAATTATACACACAATATATTGTTTTAGTATGTTTAATTTTTATATTATTACGGTATGTGCTAAATCATTTTTTTTAATTGGAAAATTAAAGCAAAAGTCAGGTGTGACGAAGCACTTGCCTGATTTAGTAGTTCGAATTATTTGCGGGGAAATACTAAATTAGGTTATTGACGTTTCAGCAGAAGGTCTTACATTATTTATTAATAAAAATAAGATAGTACTAATCACATTTATAAATAAATACAACCGATTTAAAATTAAATAAGTTTGGAATTTCAGTAATTAAAAAAAATTAAAGTGTTAATAGTTAATTAAATATAATAAGTAATCAAATATTTTTTAAATTTATTTTCATATTAATATTAAAAACAAAAGTAAATCTTTTTATTTTCTAATACAAATTTGTTTGTTCAATGTTTTACGATAATTTTTTATTAGCATTTTTGACTAATCACATACCTACTTTAATCAATTTTTGTTTATGTCTATAATTTGTCTATTCTTACATTATTATATTTTATGTTTATCATTTGTCTATACTTGATATTACAGTTTTTTACTATTCTGTAATTATTGACGAGGAAAGCTTTGCTTTCGAAACATGCTGATATGTATATGTTAAAAAAAGTGGGTTTCACAAAGTAATTTATTAATAATGACGCCACAAAGTGAATACCAATCTTTTGAAGAAATTATAAACATGCTAATCATATTTTTTCATAAATCAAGTTCCTCTGCTTAAATATTAAAATTGTGTTCTCTTATTAAACATTCCCTACACCTGGTATAACGAGGAGATTAATAATGAGAAAGATAAAATAGAAATAAGAAATAAATTTAAAAGAACATAATGTTTCACTATGTATCCACGTAACATGAAAAGAAGAAAAAAAGCGATATTTGTACAAAATTGAAAATTTATTAAAAAATCAATGCTGTCCTACTGTAAGCTTTTGGGAAATACCACTCATCTCGATCGAATTCTAAATTCCAAGAAACTTTTAATTGCACATCATATGAAATATGAGGAAAGGGATTGTGTGTGCCGCTAAAATATTTATCACTGTACATTTATATCAAGTAATAATATCATAGATTAAAAATCCCTTGTTTGAACCTTCTTCTTAATAAAAATGAATAATAATAATTGAATTACTTCTATAGCGCCGTTTTAGTGGGAAAATCACCTCAAGGATGCTCCTTCCTTTCGTTTTTCCCCCCGATATAAATTAATTAGTACTATTTAAACCTACTAAAATTATATGTAATTAGGTGTAAACTAAGCATATAGGTGTAACAAATTCTCTTCATGGGCATTTTCGTCCATGTTTAATTTCGTCCGTGTGTAATTCTGTCAGTGTTATATTGGTACGTGAAATTCACGCCTGTGTAATTTCGTCATATGAGCCTTCATGATGTACAGTAATATTCTATATTGTATGGTTTTAATAATAATCTAAAGCTAAGTTTTGTTTTTTTACTAGGTTGCATATCGTCTGTGCAACAAAAGTGTCATTTTTTATAATGTTAGTATATTAGGAAACACATCTACTGTGATTAAAATGATGACCAAACGTCAGCTTAATTTCCAATTATCAAGAGTTTTTTTTAAGTATTTTAATATTTAAATAATAACTGTTATAATTTAATTTGTCCAGAAGATGCGTAATTATTTTTTGGCGTCATAATTAATACATTTATAAGAATTGCTTTGTTTAAACCACTGTTTTTAATATATAAATATCTACATGTTTTAGAAGCAAAGCTCCCCTCATCGGGATAAACAGTATACTATATATAAGTAAATATTACTACGTGTGACAACTGTTTCGTTTTTCGAAGGCATTCAGTTTGATAATGCCTTCAGAAAGCGAAACAGCTATCATACCAAATGATAATTACGTAGAGAACTGTTTTAAAACTATTTTTTTAAACGAAATAGTAATAATAATTAATAAAAATTTTAAACTTTTAAAATAAAATGGAGTTCTACAAATCAAACTTGAACACAATTAATAAATCAAGCCTTGAAGCAAGTCAGAACGAGTTGATTAGTAAGAAGCTGCTGTGGGGGTAGATACGTTTCAAAGTAAATTAAACTGACTTTAAACGGAAGCTTTAAAAATAAACTTTTTTTTCGACTACTCAACGGGTAACTCGATGAGGGAGATAGAAATAGGTAGCTAGGTTCCTACACAATTTAGCTTCACATAAAGATATATTTTTTAAAGTCATAAATTAAACCAAATGTTAATATCTTCACTATGAACACATACGTTTCTCTTTACAACAAATTATGTTAAAAATCAAATAATTATATTTTTTCATAAAAAAAATTTTGTATGTTTTTTTAAATTTTATATTTCATTTTTAGTACGAAACACAAATAAGGTAAGGTTAACAGATATTTTCAGATTTTTTTTAATGCTGTGATAAAAAAATATATTTTAATATATGATTTGAACTGTGATTGGGTTTCATTAACGTTTTTTTGTAGATGTTAAATGGCGTAATATTTTTTTAAATACTGAAAAATGTAACTAACTAATAAATTATTTATAATATATCAAATAAATCTAAACCACAAAAAATTATTTAAAATAGAAAGTTCTTTGTTTTAAACAACTTTTACAAATTCATCCTTTTTGTCGACCGGTTTCGATTGATCTCAACCTTCTTCAGGACAGTAATCATATAATCACATACGGTCCTGAGGAAGATTGAAATCAGCCGAAATCGGATATATCAATATAAAAAAGTCCTTTCAAATAAAGAATTGCTAAGTCAGAAAAGTAATTGTTTTCTTCGATGATGAAACATTATTTTTTTAAATCATTTTTGGAATAGCTACCTCACAAAAACCCTTAAAGCCAAATATTTGGTATAAATTTTGTACGATGTTTAATGTCTTTCGTTTTATCTCTATCGTTAAGGCTCCTATTCCAATTCCTGCAATAAATTACAGTCTTAATCCGTTTCTATCAAAATAATCGCATTTTCACTTCATTAAATCAGATTTATTATGCATTGTCGCTGTTATAACTTATTTTCCAAGTCTCGCTTTATCGATATGCCTTATTTATGGATGACTGTAAAAATTTTGATAAACTGGTATAAACAGGTGCAATATTATTTTAGGATTTTAATAATTGCTGAATGTGCCGAGTCTGGGAAGCTGTGCTGAATTCTAGAATAGCTAATGACTTAGACTGCATATCGGCCATTTACCACAATATTAGTCTGTTGTTGTTTTTTTTTTAAATATGCAATTCTATAACTTTGTACAGGGAGGTTGGTTTTTCGGACCGTGATTGATCGATATATTGACGGACGTAATTGAGGAAACATGTCCGAGCAAAAAGTTCATATTAACTTACCGTCATTTCTCAACAGTTATTGAGATATATCACATGACAGAAACAGGACAAGTATCATATAGTATAACGAATTTAACTTAGTTGATGGCGCAGACAAAAAATGAAGGCGAATTACATGGATATGTACGTGGCTTTGACTGGTACCTTTTATGTACATAATCATTATATATCTTTTATGTAAATTATTAACGATCGTGACCCAAGTTGTTAGGAAATGGCGGTCATTAACAAGTTTTTTTTTCGTTTTTAAAAAAACTGTAATATAAATTCTTAACGTGATCTATTATAATGAAATCAGATTAAATTTGTTAACTCTGACAATATTTTAAATCTGAATGCCACTACTAGGTTCCATGTTATTTCACGTTCTACTTCGGCGATTTCCCCACTCTCCCCTACTATTTAATATTTAATGTACTCTACAGTCGATCGGCGGACTAGTATTAATCATCTGAAAACTCTGCCCCGTGATATCTTTCTTCTGTAGCGATAAGGGATATTATTACAAATTGATTATCATGACAAATATTAATATATTCCTTATTGATGACCCAACCTGCAAATGAGTCGTGGAGTTGTAAAATCCGCCCTAGAAAAAGTCGAGAGAGTCGCGAAAAACTAATTGAAACCCTGTGAATATAAATAAACATTTTATGGCAAATATCATAACAAAAATATATTAATATTACATTAACTGACAATTCGTGGTGCAATTCCATTACGATAGTTTATTAAAAAATATGTTATTATTTTGGTATTTAGCGAAAAATAATAATATTATATTTTCTTTTTATAAAGATATCAAAATCAGAAAAAAAAACTGGAGCGAGTTTTGCAACTCCTCGTCTCAAATGAGCAACACAAATACTGAACGCGTGTGTGTGAGGACTTCGATGTACCATGGCAAAATCAGTCAATTTAATACATGCGTTTCGCGGCATTTTTAAAGAATTAGTAGTATTGTCAAATAAGAAATTCAGAACCAATTCTCTTGGCAAAACACTACCAACTGAAGACGCCTCCCCCGAAATTGCATCTCCCGCAATGATACGTATGTAATATTTCGTAAAATAAAAACTCCCTTTACAGGCTTCGTATTGGCTTGGTAAGGATCAACGGGTGAGAGTTTCGGTAGGTACCTACTAATCATGAAAACTGCCCGCTCCCTCAATAAACAAAAATGCCGCTGATATTTTCAATTTATGCAATGGTTCGTCTCAAGTATAAACAGTCTTCAATCCACGTAATAATTCAACGTGAATACAATAATATTTCATCACACCCTAAGTCTATTTGCTCAACTGTACAACGTTAAGCCCCGTTAAAGCAGTTTTTCCTCCTTTATCAAGAGCGTTCTCTAATTTACGGTTCTCGGCTGTCAGAACTGGGTATTTTTCGTACCCTTTCAAAGAAAGTTAGTTATTTTCTTAGCCTCGCTACAACGCCCGGTCATGACGTTAACCTATTTAACCGAACTACTAATATTGATAGAAGAACAAGAGGGCGAAGTATTATAAAGGGTGAAAGAGATCACATTATAAGTTATAACATTATTTTAACTCTATATTACGAATACCGTTTTATAACTTATTATCACAAACTATTACAGTTATGTGTTTCATGTCGAATTTCCGCACCGGCGGGCTAGTATTATTTTGATTTTATATATTTGTTTTTTTATATAAACGGACCATTGTGTAATTGCACAAAATAAACAAAAGGATATGAGATAAAAATAGAGCTACAGAAAAGAACAGAACAAACATAATACATTAATGAAGGAATGAAAAACGTAAATATTTGAAAGAACATTCAAGTCAAAGTCTGAACAAGGTTTTTGTACATGATGCTTGACAGAAAAGCTCCTTACAGAAAATTTATTTATATTCTTTTTATGTAGGTACATATAATGAATCTTGGGATTCAAACTGAAAACATTCTGAATTTCATTATAAGTACCTATATAGAAAAAATATAAATAGATTGTCTATAACTGGTTTCTCCACAATTTGATAATGCCTTCGGAAGGCGGAACAGCTGTCACGCGTAGTAATAATTTCCCAGCAGAACTTTTTTTTATAAATAAACCGTTTTTGAAATTGAATAATAATACTTATTATTAAATTTTAATATTAATACTACAAATTAAGCTTCATAAAAATAAATACATCATTATACATTATTCCAAGTTTAATTTCGTGAAGCCTGAAAAAAATCATTTAGACTGATACCAAAAATATCATGGCCTGGCTTGAGTTAAAAAGTACCAACTTTCTGGATAGTGGAGAATGGTACATAATTATTGGAGTGTTAATCGAGGAAAAGTAATGCATTGTTTATGGGTAAGTTGCAACGAAGAAGGTGGGTCAATAATACAATTAAAATTTGTGAAAATGCAAATAAGATCAAATAGAAAAATAATGTTAAATAGTTGATTTTGTTATTTCTCACTTATATGGGGTGTTGTAAATCGGTGGGTGTTCTTCATAAACAAATGAATAAAAAAATAATGTTTTGTATACTAAATCAGTTCTTCACCAACTTCGAACGTTATTGTTCCTTTTTTCAAAACCGTAACACTCCCAAGTAAGGTTCACTAAAGAGAAAGACAAAACCCTTTACTGTTTACTAAATAGATTTGATGCGTCTTATTCCATTCAGTAATAATACATATATTATTATGAATACAAATGCTTTATCAATAACTGGTTATCATAACAGTTAAAAATTATTTCGCAATACTCCCCCTGGAAAAGAGACTTCCACTGAAAAACATTACTTTGACGTATAAATTCTAAATAACCGACAGTTCTAGAGTTATTTGCTGCCTCAGCATACAGATTTTCTGCGTTATAGTTCGGTGTTTCTAACCAAAATCTCATTTGAACTGAAATTAATAATCGTACATTTCCACAAATACCGACTTTAAGCCCCTAAACCCCCGAAAGGTCATATTTAGCCACAAACATCGTATGACATTAAAGCCACTATGGGCCAAATACGAGTATAACCCATGACGCCATACATTATTAAAGCATATTTATGTAAGTTTTTTAAGGAATAACTTATTGAATCAATATATTTTTTATTATTTTTAATTTTTAAAAACATTTTAAAATTAGGTTTATAAGCTTCTAAAAGTTAATAAATGTATTAAAAAATATACTTGTTTAAATATACTACGTGTTTCGAAAGCGATGCTTTCAATATCAGGAATATATGAATGCTGATAATGAAAGTATAAAAAATAATATATAATATAACATAAAAATATATATAAAAATATTCCTGATGATGAAAGCATCGCAATCGAAACATTTGGATATCAACGTATATTTATAAAGTGGTGAATACTAAGTATATTTTTAAATTAATTTATTAATAATGACGCTATGAAGTGATTACCAATCGTTTGAAGAAATTATTCAATAAGTTATTCCAAAAAAATATATATTACTCCGAGACTTGTAGAGACATATTTATAATAAAATTGAATATTAATCCTAGACTTGTAGAAAAATTCAACAAATATCCCATAAAAATAAAAATCAGACAGTTATATCAGATACACTATTTAACGATTACAAATAAATTCAGACAGAATTTGTATTTATAAAAAACAGCAGCAAAAAAATATGTAGGAATTAATTGAGGATGATATTGACGGTTCTTACAAGTCGACGAATGATGCTGATAAAAATGTCAAATCAGTCCTGGGTTCGAATCCCAGCTGCCACCGTTATCTTTTTCCTTTTTGTGTCTTTTCGGTTTCGTGTTTCGATTTGGGAGTTGTAAATATTATGTTCAATGATTAAGAGCATATTTATCTTTTATTCTATCATGTCGTTGGCAGTTGTGGGCTATCATATTTTATAGAACAAACAGAAGGAACAAAAGATTTATATTACTGGTAGTTAAACACAAATTAATAATTAACGTGGCGAAAAAAAAATTAAGATTTGAATAAATTGGACCTTGGTAACGGAATGTTTGAAAACGAGTAAAAATACACATTGGAATAGTTTTTTTTTTCATACTGGGATTTTCTTAAGCAATCTAAATTTTCTGATTATTAATATATTTACATATTTATACACCCTGTACGAATAATAAAATATCGCAACTTGCTTACTTTATTTTCCCCGGCGCGAAGAAACGCGTTTTTTGCTACAAATTTCTTTATGTAAATACGTTTTCGTCTTATCGCGAAGCTTTTACAATGAAACTGTTAAATTTCATTTCAATTTTAATCTTGATGGTAATTTACAACTGGAACGCTCGACACGACGGAGTTGAACATTTTACAAAATATGCCGGCACCAGATTAAATTACATTACTCCTCGGAATTAAGTGTAAATATTCAAATACCATATTCTTAAATTAACTAATTTATGAAGGCGTGGTACAGGGCGCCTAAATATGTTTGCGGTGTATTTTGAACAGAAATATTAATTTTTGGAGGGTAAATAAAAATCGGGCTATGCTAATAAGACAACGATAGTCCATGTATGCATTTTAATCGAATTTCATTGGATAAGCGCTTTTAGATATGTAAAAAACAAACCCTCTATTGGCTAAGATTGTATTACAATATATCTTAAGGCAAAGTTAAAGTACACAAAGTCAAGTCTGTGTCAAAAAGTCTAATAAAAATGACTCAGCTTACATCCTAAATACATTTAATATATTATATTTATTTTATTTTATATTTTGTGCCTCAGATGACTCCCCAATCTCCCTCTTTCACGTCTCTCCCCTCCCACTCCTGGAAGCCTAGCAATATACCTCAATTGAGGATGCCATCGTCTCACTAATCTCAGGCAGTTGAAAAAGTTTGATATGATAACTTTACAGAAACCAATAATATGATGAAATTCACTGTCGATGTTGGTTTAATGTTTGTTATTTTGAATAATACAATATGTTTGTTGGAGAGGTTATTTATTGACAGTCACAGGTTGACATTCGTATAGAACGTGGTCCTACGGAAATGACCACAGACAAAACATAGATATGCATACACAACAGTTGGTAGGCTGGTATGTCAACCAAATTTCTCAAAGCATTAAATTGTGATATTCTGCTGACAAAACTTGCCAGTGGCCATGAGCTTTTTAGGTTCGATTTCACGCTTTGGCGGACACGAGCAACGAAGAGCATGTCCAAAATTTATTATAATACAACATAGGCAGATAGTTCACAGTCTATTTTGGATGCCAAGCTCTTTTGGAATGGCTAGATTGTTGCCTCTGGATGTCCATAGTATCTCAGTATTACTTTAATATGTAAAAGCTTAAAAAATTGCTTCATACGGTATTACGTAAAGGGCATTAAAACAAACGTCAATATGACGCTCGTATTTGTTTCTTATTTTATAAAAGAAAAGTAAGCACTAAAAGAACATTAAATTGCAATAATATTATTCGCAATAAAGTTCGACATGTGTTTTCGTTGTTCCAGCAGTATCGATTGACCTCTTGAATAATTTATATTTATTAGTAGCTCCGTGAATATTTTAACAGAACACAAAATTATTCAATATTCTCGTACAGAGTACCCTATAGTCTATTGTGCTAGGCAGAGATGGGATCATATTTTTGGCATTTGGGAAAAATAATGCTTTGACGCCGTCAGACAGACGGTCTGTTAAAGATGAAGCGAGACAGTTAGATTGGCTGGCAATTTTGGATCAGATTACGAAAATATTGTATTATTTGTTTTAGATTAATGCTTTAATGATTATTTATTTATTATTTGTAAGAAACAAATAGCTTTTTACCCTTTTAGTGCCATTTTTTTTACTCATATATTTAGAAATGCCAAAGAAATCTTTTGTTTTTGTTTTTATTTACCCTTGTCTCGAAAACACAACTGCATCTCTTCCAAAAATTATCCAATTTTAATGTTTTTTTCGGTGTTTTCTTGATAAAAACTTCTACAGGGATAATAAAATACAAAGAAAATTATGGAATTTATACATTGTGAACAAAAACTGGAATATAAAAGTAATAGGGTTAAGGTCGCATCGTCATTTTTCAGTCCGGTACATCCTCTGTATCAGCAAAATAATTTTTATCATCACTATTATCACTATCACTCAATATTTGCATTACGCGGTGTGAGCGCACCACAATATCACTCCCACTATAATTATAGTAGGAAAAGGTTGATATCTTTGGTTTTAATCCAGTTTTTTATAACATTTTTGTATGTGTTGAAAGACGATATGTTTGGACATTTACATTCTGTAGAGAGTAAATTATAAATTTTATGAGCAATAAAAAAAGCATGTCTCTGTGCAAGCTTAGTTTTGCACAAAGGTATTCCAAGTACGTTATTTATTCTGTTATTAAAGCGGTTTTAGTTTTTTGGGAACAGTTTTTTTCTTGAAAATGTGTATTTTAGGCACTGAAGACAATAATTTTTTCTTATATATAATTAAAATTCCTATTTATGATTCGTTTTTCTTGGGGTAGGCACAGCTTTTCAGCTTCTATGAACTTCACGCTACTGCGGTTTCTCATATTTTTTTCATGCTATAAGATTAACCGAGTTAAAAAACTTGTTTTCGAACGTAGACATTATTTGTTAAATTTTCAGGCATCTAGTGATACACATTTATGCTTGCATAGTTGTAAGGGGTTCGCAATGTTATCCTTAAAAGGTAAACGCAATAATACAAGGTGTACACAATTTAGATAACTAGGATCAACATTTACCTTTACATTAAACAGCTTTGTAAATCATGACACCAGACTTTGGCTGAAAAACGTTGATCAAACAATAATGTTTGCAAATTGACGAATATAATGTCAATATCACAATGAAAATAAATAATCTAGTCTTACTGGGACCAACGTCTGTACCAATTGAGCTATTAAGGCCTAATTTCATTCGGTCATCTTTATCGATCTCATATTGTCCACAATTTATATCCACATTTAATTTTTTCAAAATTATCTTTTTATTATAATTTCATAATTCTACCCAAACATATTTGCAACCTAGATGGTGTCTCGAATATCTTCCGATTTAAATTATTTGGGACATCTATTGACTATTACCGTTTTATTTTTGGGACTTTCATGATGTGTTATTTATTGAATCTTTTTAAATAATTAAACATTACATTTAGGTTTATAAGACTGATTAAGATATTCTCAATAAATTGAAAAAAAAAAATTTTTTTTCGTCTTTTGACCATTAAAAGATATTCTGAGCTGCATATTTACATTGTCAAATATTATTGAGTCAGGGTTCACCATTCGGGAGATTTCGGTACTTCAAATTGGTTTTCTGCTAAATAGTTTGAATTTCGACAGTTGGCTATTGGAGAAACACAAAATAAATTTGAACTCTTTGTAAATCGGTTTCCAGTTGATTGGAAAGCAACTTAGAACCCCTCCCTTTTTTGTTTACTTGACATTCTTTAGAATGAATTGAACACTTTAGAAAGCTCGTAATGCTGCTCGCCTATTCAGGTTTTCTTGAAATGTTAAATACTAGAATAAACATTCTCTTAATTAATCTACTTTAAATTGATTTAAGCTCTACAGAACTTTTTAAACTTAAATTATTCCCCAATATTGCAATGAATCAACTGCGAAATTCTAAAGTTGTGCCTAGTAGATTCATCAATATAATCGCTTGGCCTTATCTCGAACGAGTTTTGTATTAATGTTTATTGTGATAAGTAATGCAGACATGGCCAGTTCAATTTGTATTCATGACCTACGGGCTCCATAGTTTAGTACCATCGGTATTAATCGTGGTTTCCTTGCCTGGGGCTAATGAAACTGTGGCACCATCAATTGCGAAGTAGTATTAAAATGGGAAATGGAATAGGAGGGAGGAAGATAAGGATTGAGAAGGACATGGAAATTCTGATTCGACAACTAAATAAAGATACTCGTATATGTTCGTATGAAGCAGTAACTTGGTGATGTGACATTATAATTTAAAAAATAAAACAATAAATTTGTTTACATCCCTTTTTGATTATTTATGAGTATACAATTAGTGATTTTAGCTTTCCTTATTTCTAATGCTTCTAAGTTATCTAGTCTAATGCCTATTCCATTTTTATGCAGTAAACTAGTGCCTGTATTTTTATTAAATTTTTGGTCTGTTTCTAAGAGGTGGTTGGCAAATTCCGAGAACCCATTATTATTGAGACATCTTAAGGGTTCATTTACCCAGATATTAACATAAATTTAAATAAAAGTACAATACTTAAATTATTCCCAATAAACAAAATACACGCCCTTCCCGGTCAGGTACCAGCTGACCTCCCACCCTTGGCCCTTCAGTCGCCAGTTTTTATCAATCTATAACACATGTGTATCTTAGTTCATAGTTTAGTCATATACTGCCCTGAAGAAGGTACGGTAGTAGGCAAAAATATATTACAAATAAAAGTGATGTTCAAATTGAAGTCAAGTTTCTAATCTGAAGATTACTCTGTGACCGGTGGGACGACAATGTAAAATCCACTATGAAAGTAAGAAAATTTTTAATGAATTTACGCCAAATTTATAATTATTAAATAAGCATTAGGAGGCTGGTGAGGTTCATAACATTAACACGGCTGTTATTACTGAAAAAGTACCCCAATGGTGCTATCAATATCTATTGTTATTTTAATACTACATAATGTACTAATGGAAGGAAAAGGGAGTCGGTGATGTCTCGTAACACGATTAAGTTAATTAAATCATTGACCAGATGGTGTCGCAATATTGACACAGAAGTGTTTATATTGTTAATATTTTCCTTCAACCACAATATACTTTTTACGTCCCTCCCTGATCACTGTACTATTATTTAACGTGTTAAAAACCGTAAGATATATTCTAAAGATACTAATAATGTTTCAACATAAAATTTTTCAAATATAAGAAACCAAAAAATGTCCTCCGAGAGGATACAACCC
The DNA here is from genome assembly GCA_022606495.2 of Halesus radiatus. Taxonomy (NCBI): domain Eukaryota; kingdom Metazoa; phylum Arthropoda; class Insecta; order Trichoptera; family Limnephilidae; genus Halesus; species Halesus radiatus. Next base: position 75,568 of record JAHDVE020004089.1, read on the forward strand.
TGCGTCCGGATGCAGTATAATTTTAATTCAACATTTCACATCACTAAATCCAAAAATTAAAATCATGCAAAGTAATCTATAGATAATCCTTTCTTAAATATGCTAGAGTCAGTAAACTTATAGTTTAGGAACTCTGTACACACTTCAATCCAAAGTCCAAGATCGGTGGTGCCCGCGCGTGGGTCGGGGCCGGGGGGCGCGTCTGGATCGGGGGGCGCGTCGGAGTCCGTGTCGTCTTCGGTGTCGGAGTCCTCGTAGAGCTCCAGAATAATGTGTTTCGGCATCCTGTGCTTGTAGCGGAACGGGAGATCGTCAGGTGAATTGTATGCGCCCAGCTCTTTCACAAGTGGATTTTCGGGATTTAGGGTGTTGTAAAATCTCGTCGTCAGTTGGTGAGAGTATTCTTCGAGTGTGGGAATTTCCTGTTGTTCGTGTAGGATCTTGAGGTTTGTGTACATAGGTGTATTGTACGTAATCTTTATACATTTGTTCTGAAGAGTTTGAATTTTCTTGTATGTAGATTTGGATATGTTACTCCACACTGGAATGGAATAAGTTAGAACTGGGCGGATTTGACTCTGGTATAGTAAGAGTTTCTTCTTCTCAGCTAGTGGGCTTCTCCGATTGAAGATGGGGCTGATTGCTCCTATAGCTTGCTGCGCTTTGTTTCTGGCGTTTTCGATGTGGCTTTTCCAGTTTAGGCGGCTGTCCATGGTGAGGCCTAGGTATTTCACTTCGGGTTTCCACTCTAGTTGAGTTCCGCTCATGGTGATTTTCTCGTTCGGTGTCTTGTTTTTCAGCCTACGTGTGAAGGTGATGGCTTCGGTTTTGGCCTCGTTGAGTTTGAGGCGCCATTTTTTGTAGTAGTCTCCGATGGTGTTGAGACCCTCTTGTAGGTATTTCACGGCCAGTCTGGGCGATACTGATGACGCGTACAGGCCCATGTCATCGGCGTACGTGGCTTTCTTGCACCGGTTGAGAGGGGGAACTTTATTTTCAGAAATGTTCAATTTTATATCATTTCAAAGTGATACAAGTTTTCAACACCAGGGGCGCTGCTGAGGCAGACATGTAAATAAGGGGTCCGTGCACGGTACTAACACGGTATCGTGCTGTCGCGGGGTCGGATGTGTTATCGAAGTGATAGGAAAGTCTGCCACACGGTACTGTGCTCCTGCGGAGTCGGGAAATTCCCGTGTGGTTCCATCACGTCGATAACACTATGAGATGAAACAAATATTATAAATCTTACATAAGGTACAATGGCATGAGATAATAAGCTAATGGTACAATATAAATTACGAAGATAACATAATGTCGAGTTATTTCCTGATTTTCAAAATAAATTACGGGCGTATGTGCAAACTTTTGATAAAAAAATAAACTGCTAATACTTGTAAAATGTCGACACTTCTACAATCGTGCAAGTTGTGATGTCGATTTTAGAGCTTTAAGTTTACGAAAACGATTTTACCGTTCTGCAGTCACATACATAAAAGCAGTTTGGAACACGTTGAATTTTCTTTTCACAGTCACACTTTCCCGCAGTTTCTATTACCCTCCACCTTGCTGAATGTAGACACAACACATAATAGAATGTTTCTGACACTCCCTCCGCCCGCTTTTTGTATTGCCTATTCTTGAAATACGTTAATGCAACACCTAGCAACGCTGCATACCCAACAAAGGAAGTTCTAATATTTAACGCCCCGCTACGCCATGTTACGATGTGCTACGGCGATTAATCGTGGCGTAGGCATTTTAGTTGTGGTATACTCCGCTCACCGGAACTACGTGAAATCAGTAGTTTTAAATTAAATACACATGAAACATAAAAAATAAATGTTTTTAATTGACTTTTACAAGAATCATTCGGAATGCAAAATAAAGAGTAAACTAAAGTGGGCTAAGTAAAAAAAGTTCTATACGAGACACTTCCACATTGTCTACATCGTATTATTTATTTTAATGTGTGAATCTAAATATGGAAATTCATACAAAGTGCCAGTGTTTCATTAAATATTTGTGTGAAAAATCTGTTATTTCTTAGCATGATTCAATAGGAAATACACTACATAATTTACAATAAAAAAAATAATCTGCTTCACTGTTTGTACTTTACGTTTTTAACTCTTTATTTTGTATTAGTTATTATTCGTTAGTTCGTTTACTAAGGACTGCACGAAAATATATTGATCCGAGAAAATAAACTTGTTATAAGCGTGTGAAATTATTATAATTTAATTATTTATACGTTATTCAGGTGAGAAAATTTATATTTTACCAAATCTCTCGGAATTCAAAAATTTTATTGTAAAACAAATATACGTTCGCCTCACAAATTAAAATAATTTATTTTACTGACACCGAAAGCTCAGACGCAGTCATGCCGTTTTAAAAGGCTGATTAAAAATTTACACTTCACATCCCACGCTGCTACAATTATTGTGAATATGCAATTGGAACTGTCAAAATATTTGAAAAACTAATGTACGAATTAACGTTAATATAAAGCGTTCGGACAGACGCGATATGAATGTAGTAATCATTAATAACAATATATCCATTTTATGAAATTAATTACCTTATTATTACTCTATGTATGTTTTTTTATTGTATCAGAGAGGTTTCCTTCAACCGGTCTCATTATTAGCCTTTTTCAACAACTTGGAAGAATGTAGTGCGTACATAAAATGTTTCCATGAAACGAAGTCAACATTTTAACTTCTTTGAGGAAATAGCAGATTCGTTTTCCCTTAAATCAGCGTTTATGTTTGGTAGAGTGGAGAATTTATTTCACCATCGAATTAATCATGTCGAGAAGTGATAAGAACATTTTATAGTGAAGAAAAATATTTGTTTAGTTCCTTGACTTTAAATATCAGTAAAGCGCTGTTTCCGTGAGATTTACTCAAAGTTACATTTCAGCATCATTGAATCCTTTTGGAAGTAGTACACAGTTTTGGTTTCCTTGCTCCTTTTATGTATTATTTTACTCCGTCATGGTCTTCAAAATACTCTCCACACAACATCCCCATATTTGACATACAGGGGGTTGTGAGGAAACCTCCTTTTTGTTGTGGAGTTAATAATGACTTCGGAAGGCGAAGCAGCTGTCATGCATATTAATAGTTACTTAGCAGAGCTTTTTTTATAACTGTACCTTCTGTGAAATTAAATTATATTACAATTTCATAAAAAAACATTTACTTTGTGGCTTGCCATAATTATAATGTAAACATTTAAATTTGCGATGAACCACTTCAACTTTTTATAATTATCGATCGGTTTCAGAAGTACCCTTCCTTCGTCAGGATTATATTAAGATATAATATAGTTCCGACGATATAAAGGTACTTCCGAAACCGGTAGATAATTATATTAAATTGAAGTGGTTGAAGACAAATTTATGTGTTTATATCATGAATAATATTAGTTATTACAAAATTTTAAAAACTTTAAATAAAAATGTAGTTCTGCAAATGAAACTTGAACACAATAAATAACAATAGACCCATAATGCGCAAGTCCATGATACTTCTATATATTTGCTCCTTACTCTAAACTAAACTCATATGATACGTTTATTTAGAATCACATTGAAAAAAAAATTAAATTGAAATAATTCACGTAAGTATGTTTTAAAAATAAGGAATTTTATGTCTCTGATATTTCATTTTATTAGTTAGTTACTGGAAGTTTTCGATAATTTCTTTTAAGATACGCTAGAAGCTGTTTTCTGTGTATTAGCAAGGGACGAGGAAAGCTTTTTTTCCATACTGGGCTTCCATACGAAAAGATCGGTCATAGTAGACAGCTTTTTTACCTAGAGACGGTTCGACTAATCGATCTGTAGCATCAAGATCTGTCTCTCGCTTACATCTTGCCTGGCACGTGGTTCCGATATATTATGCTGGTCTCTGCAGTGCTTTGAAAGATAATAAGAAAAATAATAAATTAACTATTATTCCTTCAGCAAATGTATAACTATTTTGTGGTGTCGTTATTAATATTTATTAGACATACTGTGTTTGTACCACTGTTTAATATATAAATATCAAAATTTCCCTCATCAGGATACACAATTTACTAAAGATTAATGGCAATTGCAGACAAGTTAGAATCAACAAATTACTTTTAATTTTTATTCGAAGAGTTTTATCCACTATGTACATTTGATATTGTAATTTTATCACTGTGCTACCTGTTTCGACACATTCTAGTCATTCACTAGCATTCTTAAAACTAACTTAAATTAAACAAGTACAGAAATATTTAGACATTATTAGGTGAAGGTAGTGGGAGTATGAGTGGTAATTTGGAGGGGGGGGGGGGGAGAAGTCAAAATAATAAGTAAACATGGTTGACAAAGGTGATTTACATTCAGTGAATGTGAATGTGATGTGTCGTAACCGTTAGCACAGTAATTAAATTAAAGAAAAAAATATACATAGTGGATAAAACTCTTCAAACAAAATGTCTGGAAGTTGTTACATATTTAATGCTCAAGAAATAAAAAAAAATAATACGTTTAATTAACTACTTACCTATTTTCATCACTTATTGTTAATTTTTGTCTGCGTTTGTAATTTTTCTATTCTTATATTATTATTTTTTGTATCCTGATAAGGGAAGTTTCGCTTTCGAAACATGTAAATATTTATAAATTGAACAATTGGTGTAAACAAAGAATTTCTAATCACTTCCAGATACTATTCAATAATAATAATATTTGGTCTATTTTAATTGTGTTATTTTGGTGAAAAATCAAAGGGGTTGCATTGCGTATTATTAATAATATACGGAATGCATTCTTTCAACCTAATTAACTAAATAACTAACCATCACGCCCTTTCTCCGCAGAGGTAGGTAGAGATTACGGACCCCCAAACAACTCAATCTTGGCATACACTTCTTACTTAATTCACATTCATACATCGTCTTATACATTCTCTTCTGTTATTCTGACTTCTGACATGGCCCGACTGAAGTATATGCTTAGCTTAATCGTGCCATGTCTTTTTCGGACGTCCCCGCTTCTTCTTTCATTCACATTCGCGTCATATATTCTCCTTACACTCCTTTCTTCGTTCATTCGCTCTACTTGCCTGAACTATCTAAGCGTCCCTTTCTTGATCTTACTCATTACGCATACATCAGCCTTGCACTCTTAACGAATCTCAACATTTTTCAAGCGATCATACATGGTTTTACAACACATTCGTCTCGGAGATCTCATTTCTATACCATTCAGCCTTACTTTCATCCTTCCTCTGCCAGTTCCAATACTCACTGCCAAACATCAGGGTTGGTATCAGCACTCCATTGTTGACTGTTAATTTCGCTTCTTTGGACAACTTTTTGTTTGCGCCAACCGCGTGTTCTCCGATAATGGAGTTTCCTGCATTCACCCTTCTTTCAATATCCCTATCAGTCTTTCCATCTCTCGTTAACATACTTTACAAATACACAAACTCATCGACCTGCTCCAAGTATTCATCATTCACAACTATATTGCACACTATTCTCGTACTCTCTCTTTCAAACACCATGACTTTAGACCTACTTATTAGCTTATTCTTCATACATACTTTATTCATCCTAGATAATTCAATCACTTATAAATCTGCAGATAGCAATTTGTGTTCACCAACCCGTTAATCAACAGCACAACATTACATATGTGCGATGCGTTTGACCAATGCATGTACTGCATCAAAATTCACATATCATTTATGTCACATAGTGTGGTAAATACCATACACAACCATACCTTATTTTGCAGATAATTTCAGAATATACCACAGTTGTTATATTAACTAAATTATATTCTAAAGGAGATACTATTTTACACGCGGTGGGCCTTACATTATAAGTACTGCCCAGTGCTTGTTCTTAAAGATGCCGATATATACGACATTACTCAAAATAGTATGTTTTTTTATAACATACATACTTTAAGACTTAACGAGCTAAACCTCTTCGTATGTGATTCTGTTTTTTTTTTATACCTACGTATACAAAAAGAAAAGTTCTTTTTGAATGAATTTTTAAATAATAGTAGAATGTTTTCCAGCACCATTGGTTATTTACTACATTGGCAAGATATACTATACATGACGAAGATTTCGTGACAAATTATCAACACTTATTTTTTAAATAATTCATTTATTAAAGTTACCGTATTCTTTGATTCCAGGATGGACCAGAGTTCCGGGTCTGCAGTCGAGCAGACTGTGGAGAAGAAGTCCAAGCTTAATGGATTCCTCAGTCTGAAGACTCCACTCATCAGCACCAAGACACTTGGGTAAGTCGCTTCATTTTATTGTTACTGTCATGATGTTCGAACTCCTAAGCTTTCTCGACAAAACGACAAAAATATGTCGTATGAAACAGTGTTAATAAATAAAATATTTTAATCATATGCACGGGCATTGGAACACTACGGCGGATATGAGAGCTGCTGTAAAAGTTATTTGGTTTTACGCAGTTGTCTAGTTTACACAAGCTCATAGAAATTAAATCTCGTTACGATAAGTTTTTTTTCTGGCGTGTTTTTCTAGGAGCATATTTTCGGAATTTAATTTTTTTCATAGTTATTTCAATTTCGGTGCTGATATACCAGTTTTTGTTTTATAGATTTTGTAAAGATTCTTACAATATTTTGTGTTTTATTTATGTATGTTTGATAAGAAATAGGTATACGTGTGAGTAGGTTATCCAATAAATATAAAAATAAACATTAAAAAGCGTTTTTAAGTACGTTAATGCGATACACATGAAAAATATATTTACCTACCTCACTAGTTAAATAATAACTTATTACGAAAGATTTTGTTATTGAGTAGGCCCGGAGGCTTTCCACGACGCGTTCTGCGCAGTCTTAAAATAAATTATACAAAAAGTTATGTTTTTCTCGAAATACTCTGTCTATAAAAAACGTTTCAATGAACTGTTCCATTGTTCTGTAAGCATTTTTTTATATATATATATATATATTTTAATTCTTACAATCTAGTTGAAGTAACTTGGCGGGTTCAAATTACCACTGTACGATAATAGTATTATAGAATGAAGAAAAAAAATCATAATTAAGAAAACTAAACAATATAATATATGAACTTAAATTATAACAACCTTCATATTCCTCCTGTGGGTGGTGGATGGTGGGTGGGCTACCACTAACTTAATGGTAGGTACTTTACTAAATGAAGCGACACGTACAATATAACCTTAGATGGAAATGAAGTACACATAATATTTCAGCCTTAATGAGTAATAAACCTAAGCGCTTCATTTCGGTGACACTTTGCCTATAGAACACTCTACAACTAAGTGGTTGGTGGTCTAAAAATGAGAACATTTAGTCCGGTAATGAGCGAAGAACAAACGGAATTAAAAATATGTTTTATGTTCAAAGTTGGAAGGAAATGAATTTAGGGTGAGCTTGGTAATTATTCTTGTCTTTCGTATGATGTGTTTATTCTAAATACCCTTTTTTATGAGTCGTCGTAGTTTTTAAACAATTTTTTTAATGAGAAAGAAAAAATAACAGGGTTTTGAAAATCAAGGCTTTCCCGGTAGTTACATTTACTACTAGTTCTAACAATATATATATATTGCTTTTTGGATAGTTTTTTAGTAGCAAAAAGCACATGAATGTAGTGTCATGATATTTGCTCAGCTTTTTTATACGCTTTCAAAGTTAACGTGATATTTCTAGCCTCCAACGTAAGTTTCACGGTGTGCTTATGAGTGATATTCAATATGAGTTATTTAACTAATGAAAAATAGCTATTATACTAAATCGTTTGAAGAATGTATTAATGTTCGGGTTGCAAATACGCAGTTTCGATTTTTGCAATTTTACAGCTTTGACATATTTTTACTTGAATTTAGTCGTCAGACCATTGAGACCTGTATAAACTAACATTTGTGGATACTTTAAAAATAACAATTACTACGACAACTACTAGCATAAAAATTACCATTTTTTGACAACTATAAGTTGAAACTTTTTTTTAATATTTCGTGATTGAAGTCTTGAAACTGGAATGCAGCAGTCTTGTAACGCTAGCAAATTAATCAATCATGGTTAAAATAACTCTCACTAAATATATTCTATTCACGTTTTCTCCAGAGTAACTACTGCACAGAAAGCGGAAAATTAACAGTTAGAATTAGAAGATGATTCTGCTCTGATCACAGAGTTTAAACAGGAAACCAAGTACACAAAACTAAAACCACCATTGCGGTGTAATCTCAACACAACGAAAATGCCTGAATCGTGTCTTCCCAGTTGAACATCGTGAATAAACATTGTTTTGAACGATTCCGATTTGGCACAGTTCACAGAAAACCATTTTGAATGAATTATGGTTGTATTTGTAGGCATTCAACGACTTCATCAATCAATGTTCGTATTATCTAAAAAAATACTGCTTTGAATATTTGCGTACCTACCGCTGATATCTCTGTTGTAAAATTTCTTAAAAACGACGCAAGTAACAAAAAGAGAGGTCATAATGAAGTTTTTGGTGGCAGGAACATAAAATACTGATTCACTATTCCATCTATTGTCTATGTCACTGATCCTTTCGGCACAGATGCACAGTGGATAAATATGCATAATACGTGCCCAACATTTGTTGTGCAATCACAAAATAATTGTTACATAAGAATAATTCTTTTAGACTGATCTCTTTTTATTTTCTGTTGTTTTTTGGTTTCATGTTTCGTTTATGTTAATATTATCTTCTTCAATGATTAAATATTACAATGAGGTTTTTAAATTTCAGTAAAATAATAAAAAAAAAAAAATAAGGAACAAATCATTCATGATACTCATTTTCGTAATGAACAGCTTAATTATGGAAATATTGGCCGGTCATTGTATTTATACTCCCCTCCTACACATCTGATAATCTCTTTTATACCTAGGATCATTTCATTTATACCTTCAAAATATCCTCCATAATGCATCCCTAAAAATATAAAGTTCTAAGGGTTTTTAAACTATTAAAAGCGGAAAAATAGATTCTGGAACGAAACATACATTTATGTTCGTAGAAAATATTTACTTCGTTGTCTAAAATTGCATTTAAATAGCCTATAAGAATTATTGATTTCATTTTAAATATTACTGAAAAATCTTCCAGTGTCCCTCAGAATCATTCCCAACTATTTATTTTCACTTTTTCCAATACTGAAAATACCCTTCACACAGCATCCTAAAATACTACATAATATGTAGGCTTTGATGAAAGGATCTAGGCCTTCCGTGTGATGTTATACTGAAAATAGAATAACTCAGCATTTTTACTTACCGAAAGCATTTTCAAACATTTCATTTTAGCAGCGAGAATATCTAATACCAAAAGCAAACAACATGTCATTCATTTGCCTCACATTAGAATGAGCACGAATATTCGCAGTTACTCATTCATCACATTTAAGCATTTTGATCAACATGCATGTCTATTCTGTTCTTATTACTTACTAGTTTTTCTTGTCTTCATATATCGTCTGAAATTACTGTTATTTTATGTAATCAAGTAATTGCCTTCCTATTTGTGCGTGAGAACACGAATGAGTTGTACTATAAAGCGAAAGAATTTTTAATTTAATTATTTAAAAATGCAGCGAGATGTTATAGCTGTATGTTTTCGTATAATACTGCGCACAAAATTTCCACAATATTTTCATGAAAATGGATAAAAGTTTTGCTACTCACCGCTAGATGTCAGTAAATAAATTTCGTATTCATTTTCCAAGTACAATAAATTATTAATGTTAAAAATCATACATTTTTATTTTATTTTCTATACAAAACTTATTATTAGAAACATGGTGATAATAACTTTCCTTTAAATATAATTTTAAATTGAAATCATTTTGTGTTCTTTAGAAATAGAGACACCTGTCGGCAAACTAAGAATAGCTTTATTACCCCCTGAACCTTTTCCTGAAAGCATTTTCCGAGCTTTATAATTTCACCGTTTTGGTTTAAATAAATGGTTTGCGTATTGGATAGACTGAATTAATAACATAAACATAATGATAAAAATATTCGGTAACATTAACTTTTTGTTAAGAAATCTCTTTTTTTTAAACGTCTTTATAGCTTTTAATATTCATTTTAGATGGACAAGGAAATCACATAATTATATATTTTAATTTGTTTCTATAACGTATAATATAATTACAGATATCATTTTCAAGACCAGTGATATTTAATTGTTTTTTTTAGGCATATGGTATACTTTTTTTTTCTACTTGTATAACTGTTATATTTTTCACTATACGAGTATATGTATATATATATTATTCACTCCAAAATGTTACTCTTCCTCAATGCTCTTAAAAGTCATTCTAACATAAAATTTACAAAAAACCTTCAAAAGTTATTGCTTTCTCAATTTCTCGGGTTAAGATTTAAAAAAAAATATATTACTTGCATTTAATGATATGCATAGTTATAGAAACTTTTTTTACGTTAAAAAAAATATATATACAGCAAATTTTTTTTTTAAATAATGAATGTAATTACCAAAATATGTTCATATTATATAAGTATACATTTCTGCATAATGCATAAATAACAAAAAATCCCACGCAGGCAAGGCCAGTGTCAGTGGATATTCTTGTTATCGGTTTAAATTTATAATTTCTTCAAACGATAGTTATTTACTTTGTGGCGTCATTATTAATAAATGAATAAAAAAATTGATATTTATAATTAATGTTTTATTATTATATATTCATATATTCCTGATGATGAAAGCATCACTTTGAAACACATAGATATCTATTTATATTTCTAAAGTGGTGAAAACAAAGTGTATTTTTAATTCAATTAGTTTAAATTTACTTATTTTGGAATGAAAAAAATATATTATATCTGTTTATTATTAATTATGTACATACATTTACATATATATATATTTTTATCAGATCAAGAGTTTTTTTTCAATATGCTCTTTATAGTAAAAACAGCAAAGAAAACATGAATGTAGTAATTTTATTTATATATCTAAGTACTTATTTATTTATTTAGACATACACGTATACTTTATTACAAATGATAAGGTTGGCATATTCAAATTTACATTATTAAAATACGTATTGCGTGTATATACAATATCATTAATTAATTTTGTCTGTAGTGAAAATACTTTTTAACTAATGAATGTGTGACTAATAATAATAAAAATAAGAAAAGTGATTGGAGAGATGAAATGGAGAAGTATAAAGAAGTTATGAATTCAAGAAATGTAATTGAATAAAAATACAAGTTTAAAGTAAAAAATAAGTCTAGTTATAAATTAATTAATTAATTTATATAAGTCACTCAATTCTTCGTAGTGGGCATATGTTGTGTTTTAGCTAGTAATTGGTGAGTTCTTTGCTGCATTATTGTTGTTTGTTTCTACATAAAGAATTGTAGTGTGCCTGGGAGGCATCTATTACAATGTTAACTACTTAACTAGCTAACCATCACGCCGTTTCTCCGCAGGGGTAGGCAGAGAGGACGGACCGCCAAACAACTCGATCTTGACATACACTTCTTGCTTCATTCAAATTCATACATCGTCTCATACATTCTCTTCTATTATTCCGACTTCTGACGTGGCCCGACTGAAGTATTTTATTCATTTGATCTTTCCATGTCATTAAAATGTTATTGTCCAAAAATGTTAACTCTTCACTATCGCATGAAATATAATTTTTTTTCTGTTTTTTAATTTTTTTTATTTGTTTTCTTTTAAACGTAAATATTGTATACAAGTTAACTAAAAAAAATTATACTGTTACAATGTAGTTATATATTGCGTAACGTTAAAAATCTAACAATAACAAAATATTTACGAATAAATTTTAACGACTTCCAAAGAAAAAAAACAAAGTTTCAACAAAGTTCTGCTGATTCAATTTGTTTGAAAGTTGTGTGATATACATATATTAAAATATATTATTTAGAGAAATAAGGTCATAAAGCTTCTGGAAAAATCCGCTAGGGGTATTCTTGTACGTGGTTTGATTACGAAATGAGCGAGAAACTAGATGAGGCCAGTTTTCTCTTCAAAGGATGACTTATTTTGTATTCAGAGCGAGTTTTGGCTTGACAATGCTCCACAAGGACGTTGTACTTATAAAAGTAACATTGACATTACAATACAAAGAGAATGACTGTAAGAGATAGAGCCTTTCTTGGAAAGAGGATGTTAGTAGTAGTTGTGGGACGATTGTTTTCAGCGGTTGATTGTTGATTTCGTTTGAATATTTTAAAACTAGCCTTGCAGTTCGCTGAATGTAAACATCATTAATAGTGATACGTATGTACGAGTACATACGGATATTTTCTTAAGCAATAGTTTTGTTTTGTTTTAGGGATTGGGAGTGGAAAAAAGGTTACTAAAATAGCGAATATTGGTAGTAGAAAGGGACAAAACTCTTTTTATCAAGCTTTGAAACTGTCATCTAAGAGAGCAACCCTCCTATGTTAGAGGTAAGCTCGGTCGACAGGTGTGTTTTTATTAATAAAAAAGGTAATAATTAATAATAAGTAATTGTAAAATGCCAGTGAAGAGTATTTTTGAATCATTGCTAAAATGAAATTTGATAGTATCAGAAAGTTTAAATATATTGTGAGTATTTCTAATATTGATACCTTCAATTTAGAGTGGAAATCCATTTTAATATGAATTTTTTGATTAAAAAACCTTTCAAACCTTTTTTCACTTTGTTTTATTATCAACCGGACCGGTCTCAACCTATCACGGTCATCATCAGACTAGGTTTGTAAAAAGTTACAAAGGTTTTTTTAATCAAAAAATTCATATTTAAATATTGTGAGGTTATTCGTAACCTGGAAAAGTTCGAAATTCTTGTTAATTAACATGTTCCTCTAATAGGTCGGTCGTTTCAACATTTCTCAGTCACTTTTACCTCTTTTAATACAGATTTGTCGCTCCCAATAATCCAAAATATTAGGTGTACCATAGATTTACTGGTTTCAATCACTGAAACTCATACAAAAGCTCTCGCAACTGCATACTGCATTAAGATATGTATTTTTCATGGCAAAATTAGTTATAGTTAAATTCAATATATTTTAACATATTTTGTCAGATTTCATTTTGAAAACTCCTGCTTCCGCTGTCCAAGCGGCCATTTTGTAGTATCTGTACCTGATACCTACCCCAATACTGATTCCCGCCGAAACCTCGGCCGGAGTGGCAGCGTGGGTTCCGGTTCCGGAATAACCGGGTCACGCCCCCCTCCCATCCCCTATCCATTCCCCAACACAACCTCCTCTTGCTCTATCTCCCCCCCTTAAAGGTGGGTTATGCCGATGGCTGCGCCGGCCCACGAGTGTCATGTGGCGTCATTTAAGCTGTAATTAGCAACCCAGTGTTATGTGAAGTGTGCTGAACTACGTCTGGAACGAGGGTTTCGACAATTTGATTTTTGTTTTGCGGCAAAAAAGTCCTGACTGTTCGGAGACATCAGAAACTGAAAGAAGAATGTAAAAAAAAAATGTTAGAAAGTACATGGCTATTCAGATCTGTTCACTTAACATAACGACAACCATTTCAAGAAACGTTGGGACTCTGAATTGTGGCCTTTCTTCAGGGTTACTCTTGAAACTATCTTTCTGCCGGAAATTTCTGGTGCAAATTTATGAATCAAAAGGTATATCAAATTATAATTTTTTTTAAATAACCCATGCAAATTATTATCGATGCTAGGTTTCTAACCTACAACCCATGAGTGCAGAGCAAATAAACTTACCGCTTTGACACAAAGGTAGTAATTATTTGAATAATTTGGGTTTTTTTTTTAAATTTTATAACAAAGTTCTTTGTTCAAATAATCATTTTCTGTTTTCTCCAAAATTATTCATTGGAAATGATCAACATTGTTGGTTGGTTCCATTTAATAAATCTGTTAAATAACGTTTTGTCGATAATGCGGATACGGCAATAATTGTCCAATACTGTCTATTCGGCAATGTTGCTTATCCGACATCCACAGTTGACAATGTTAGTTAAAACACGCTAGGCCATAAACCATTTCAATTGAATATTGGTGTTGCCCAGCGGTGTCATCCAATTTACGTGACAAAGGAAAACCGTAAAAAAAAACCCTCCCAATTCTCATTGTTGTTACAAAACCATTTTTCAATGAAGCATTCGGCGTTGTGTTAAACATAATTATAATTTATTTTATTTTATTAATTATTTAGCGTCCTTTTTTGTGAAAAATCATGTTAAGGACGCTTGTAACGTCTAGAAAAAAAAAACATATCAGAACAATTTATGACCAACATGCATATTGCTAACCAAAATGTGTACGTATGAATATGCAATTGAAGAACTTTGTAAAAAATTAAAAATTTAAACCTGGTTTATCCATTCAATTTGAAGTTTTAACCCGTGGGATTTCGTGGGCGACGATTAATGAAAGTTAACACCTAACATCCTGTTCCGCTATTGTACATATCTTAAGAATGCATGTTTTTATTACGGGCGTACATAAAGCTTTTCTGATTTTTTCTCCGTTAAATCAATAGCACATGGCTGGCAAGCAAACGCTTTTCCACGACATTCTAGAGATTAAATTTGAATATACACACCTTTTACGTTTTGAAAATGTGTTAACTTTTAGATTAGATTTTTTTAAATTGAGATTTCTAAAGCTCCCTGACGGATTAGCTGCAAGGTTTGGTAGATATACTTATTCGTAAACCTAAGTAGGAAAGTAGCACCTCGTACGATGGAGTACAGTTTTAATTTGCGGTGAAACGTGAAGTGCTGAAAGCGCGCTGGAATTTAAATGGTTCATTATGATCTACTGAATACGAAAATTTTTGTAAAAGTTACCATATCCGTAATGGACGATTTTGCTGCATCATGTGATACAATAGCAGTTATTTATTGGTTTAGAGTATTTTTCTTTTTGTTGAGTTTTTTGGTAGTTTAATAAGCGTTTGGAAAGCATTGAGGTTATGTATGCTAGAATATTAATGATTCGTTCTAAACTATGGAGTATGAAAAACACTGTTATATTTCTGGTGCCACTGTTTTAAAATTTTGTGGTAATTTATTTATTATTCTTGAGTTTGCTCATATCAGTCTAATAAATGCACAGACATTTATATTTCCTTATACTGACTGTAAAACTTCCATGAAATTTTGTACTTTTTGCTTTATAATAAAAAATAAAATAAAATAATACGGCAGGTTTCTTTATTCAAACAGTAAGATATCTATTTAAAACTCTTTGTAAAAGCCTATCTTGAGGGCGATCTATAAAACAAATTAAAATTCTTGTTAGTTTGCCTTACCTACTTTCCTATCAAAAAATAAATCAAATTAAAACGAGGCTTTGACTATGAACGAAGGGTATTGTTCACATATGTTGCGGACTGTCACTCTGTGAAAGGGTTCCGATTTATGGGACAAAATATCAAGATTGAAAGACTGAAAAAGATAAAGGTGACCTTAATTTGCCCGAATAAATAGAAAACATAACAATAAAGAAGGAGGTATAACAGTTAGGTAGTACTTGTATTCATGTTTATGGGATAATTGTATTACCGTTAAAAAGATTAGGCAACATGACACATGTGAAACTAAATAGAAAATTAATGATAAAATAATTAAAAATTACCCTGTAAATACCACTTTTTTAATATAAACATTTTTTTTAATATTTAATGTAAATCAAATTTAATAATTTTATTATTAAGTTTTACAAGTATTTTAGTTTTTATTATTGTGACAGTTAAACAGACAATATTTAAATCAATCGATTAAGAAAACATCATCATTTAAATACGGGGAAACACATTATTAATGTAAAAACCTCACAAAACAGAGAATTTGAATTATTTTCTAGCTAAATTGGTTTTATCGATAATATATCATTATTACAAATTAGAATTAGAATGGGGTGGGAGTGAATAACATCATATAAATAGTTCGTCATAATGTGGATTAACCGCAGTTTGAAAATGGCCACAATAATAAATACTAAAAATACTTTACATTAAATAAAAAAAAATAAAAAAATCGACTTCTACGAATTAAACACACAGTTAATAATATAAGCATATCAATATGTTTCGAAAGCGGTGCTTTCCTCATCAGGCATATATATAAAAAGAAAAAAATATATCAACAAAGTGGTGAATACAAAGTAATCTTTTATTCGTTTATTAATTATGACGCCACAAAGTGAATACCAATATTTTGAAGAAATTAGAAAATTACAGTTTTAGATGCTCGTAAATGCTTGCGGCCAAATCCGGTGATAAATATTATATTTAGACATGATAAGGTCTACCTCGGTTCCATTTTGGAAATTGCAAGTAAGATATCGCAGGGTGTCGTATAAATTTACTCACACGTTGTTACTTACCTTTTAGCCATGCTCGAGAATTCCCTGCCTTGCAAAATGTTGCTGACTCGGCCCGGAAATATTACACTCGTGCTCGGAGAAAACCATCTTCGATATTATTATATTTCACATAATGTATGATTTCATCAGTAAGCCTCGCGACGTAAGCGTTAAATTGTGGATGTGCGAAATAGGAAATTAATGTAATGACATATTTACGACAATTGAGTTTTTAAATTTTTATTTCTTGAATGAGTAGGGCTATTACCTTTGCGGTTCATTGCATGATAATTATGTGGTTGAACCCAGCACAGCCAAACATTATTATTCCTCAATTCTTGAGAAATAATTTTTTTTTTAATACTAACATTCTTTATATACTAAAATTTTGTTGTCTCAATGGCCTAGGACTGGAAAAATTTTTTGATGACAAAAGAAAATGAAAAAGTTGACGAAAATAGTTTTTTTCCCTCGAGTCTTTTTGGATGGTTTTACTCCCAGACCTCAAACAGCTGTAGAGTTTCATTTCTCTCAGCCTGAGACATATTCATAAAAATTATGTAATCTCATTTTGTATTATGGTGAGATATATGTGAACAGTGTTATGAACTCCATGCTTTCTTTTTTCATACATACGTTAACCATAGACACCCATATACCAAAAACTAGCCTAATTTATTATTTAATTGTTGAATATTATTAAAAAAAAATTCGAATGAAACATGAAACCGAAAAAAAACAGAAAAAAGGGTATTCGTCGCATCTGGGAATCGAAAACAGGACATCTCTTTTACCGGGACAATGTTCTACCACTAAACCAATGAGACTAGTTTAATTTATGTCATTTTTATCCATGTCATCCTTCAAATTTAAGACAAATTTAATATTATAGTCGATTAATTCCAAATTATTGGCTGCTATATTTTTGTATGACTGCAAAGTTGTACCAGAATATATTTGCAATTTAGATAGTCTTTCGGATATACCATCAATTTTTTTATTTATATGGGACATCTATTGTCCCTTTTCTACAAGTCTAAAAAGAATATTCAATTTATTATAATACCTTTTTGAAGTTTATATACCGTATTTATTTTCCAGGTGCGATTAATATCCTTTTTTTTCCGTTTCGTGTTCCATTTGAAAATGCTAATATTATCTTCTTTAAACATTACATATTACAATGAGGCTTTTAAACTTCAATAAGTTATTCCAATAAATTGAATGATTTTTTAATTATTAATTGATAAACTAAAGTTTTTAAGACAAGATTTTTGTGCATAGCGCAAAGGGTAACAATTATTTTTATAAACAATAATTATTAGCCTAAAACACTCATCCAAATTGAAAAAACCTTCCGAGAAACATTTATCTTTTCTCGGAAGGTTTTTTCAATTTGGATGAGTGTTTCAGGCTAATAATTATTGTTTATAAAAATGATTTTTAAATTAATTATTTTTATACGAAACCAAAAAAAAAGTTAAGTAAACAAAACTTTATTCATACATTTGTGTAATTAAATGCTTTTTAAATGTTGTCACATGTTGTATAATTATGGGTAGCAAGAAAGAAATCAAACCAATGAGTGATTAAATTTTTTTTATTTATGATTGCATTCAAAAATTAAATATTTGGAATATATATTTTTTTAATTTAAATCTAATAGTCATTCGTCTGCGTTCCAAAACAGTATATTTTGAAATACGTTCAAAGACCAGTCCAGAGTGGAAGATACTATCAGTATCGCACTGGTGAAAGACCACCATTCAGAATCGAAACGTTGCTTGAAATCGCTTTTAGCCGTGTTTGGTGACCAGATCTGAAAAGCCAGATTTTCCCCACCTTCCTCTTCCCCTTCTCCTTCCCCTCCCCAATACCTTCAGCCTCACAACCTTTCCGCAATTGGGAATGCCATAGTCTCACTGTCTCCAGACGGTTGGGAGCAGTTGGGACTATTGTGAGGCATTCATATAAAAAAAATAAAAAAAAGACAGCGTAATTATTTGGAAACGAATGTAAGGCAAAAATATTGCTTGCTGATTTTGATTTTGAAAGACGCAAGAGGTTAAATCAATATAGAAAACACTTCTATAGTATATTCATCTGTGTTTCTTCACTCTTCTTTATAAAATGATTGAAACATCTGAAAATATATATCAAACGAATTTGCATGTTGTTTTTGTTTTGACAGTTATTTGATTGTGTCAATGCTCCATAGATCTTAAGTTCAAAAGATGTTGCTAGCAGAAAATATCTTTGTATATTGATATTAATAATATAGAAATAGGTGTGAAAATTTCATATCTACAGTGCTCTTCTTTCGAGAATATTTGCTGGCTCTTAAAATATGATTAAAAGAAAAAAAAGTGAAACAAGCAATTCATAGAAACGTCTTTAAAAAGTTGAATATTTGAAAGTTTTCGTGATATGTTAATAACATTGCGAGATGAAAATATCTAATACAGTCCTATCTAAACATTCTAGACGGAAATGTTGGAAACACTAGAGCTCTCACCATTCTCATGAAAATAATGTAATATGTAAATAGAATTTTTGATGTATACATCCTCTTCACTTGCTCGCACCCCTTCATAAAATTTTTGAATTTGGGTTTCCCTGTAAACACTTTTGCCAAAATATGACAATATACTCGTATTTTATTCAGTACCCGAGTACGACATGTAGGTACGTTTCCGCTCGACTTATGTACATTAGAAATTTGCTTGCGCGAAAAGTCACATATTATATGAAAATTTTAATTTCTCGCTTCGCATTCCAGTAGTGAGAACTTACTTTTGAATTCAGAACGTATTCGGTACCTACTTAAAAATTATAAAGGAAATATCAAGTACCTAACTACATACACGAAAAAAAACCAAAATACTAGGCTATTCTGTAACATTTTTTAAAAATACCGGTATTCAAATATATTAATGAAATGGCTAATAGATTTGTACTTAATTCTTTGTTGTTCCAACACCACAATAAGTTGCCGGAACTTGTAGTTCTAATTTTTAAAATATTTTTGTTTCATATGATTACCCCACAAGTATCCTAACTGCTCCCAACTGTCAGCCAGGAGACTATGGCATCCCCAATTGGGGAATATTGTAAGGCTGAACGTATTGGGAGGGGAAGGAGAAGGGAGGAGGAAGGTGCGTAAATATCCGGCTATTCATATCTGGCCACCAAACACGGCCATTTAAGGCAAGGTTTCAATTCTGAATGGTGGTCTATAATCAGGGCGATACTGAGTATCGTCCACTCTGAAACGTGAGCAA
Organism: Halesus radiatus; assembly: GCA_022606495.2. NCBI lineage: Eukaryota > Metazoa > Arthropoda > Insecta > Trichoptera > Limnephilidae > Halesus > Halesus radiatus. The sequence goes on from JAHDVE020004089.1 coordinate 95,253, forward strand.
ATATACAATATATTAGTTTTAAATAAATTAGTTGTGAGACATCACAAATTAATTAAATAAAATTTAGTTGCGCACGTCGGGATTTGAACCCGCGACCTTCGATTTTAGGTAGAATGTTCAAAAATTTTTCACTCCTTTTCAAACTGCACCTATTTTCCGACATTTTGGGACGTATTTCATAGAATATAGGGATTGCAGTTTGAGAATGTTCGCCTTTCGAAACCTTATACACTTTCCTAACTACCCGTATAGAATTTACAGATAAATTATTTTTGGTGTTGCTCGAATAAGCAACAAGAATGGAAAATACATATTCTAACAAAAATTCTTTTATTATCCTTGTTGGAACAGTTTATTACAGAATAAAAATCTTTTTTTATTTATTGTTAAATGGCTTAAGCTAGGTTTAGTGATAAGGTCTAACAACAGGTACATTCCAATCATATTCTATCTGTTATGCTTCCCTTCCCTTTCTCCCTCCATCTTCACAACATTCTCCAACTTCTGCCAAAGAATCAATTGCTCCGGATGTTGGGTTTTCTGTGCCGTATAAAGATTAGTCAAAATGTTTTTTCCTATTTTATTCACTGATGTATTAGTTGTGCTAGAAACACAAGTTTCAAAGATTAACCTGCCAAAATTGAGTGATTCATTTTAACAAAAAGAAAAATCCATTTATTTAGCTAATGCGTCAAAACATACCTACAGAACGTACGAAAGCAGAGGCATTACAGATACTCTACGAGTCACAACCTGAGTGAAAAGGAAAAAAAAAAAAACAAAGTAAAAACTTAGTACCGACCTACGCATTTCCTTGGTCGTCCTCGAGTATTTCAATTTATTTCAAAGTATTCTATAAGGTCGCCGTAAAAAAATTATGCTTGGATTTTTTCACCCTTGGGAGCAATTTTTTATTCTTATACGATGGAGGTATTAAGACTTAACCATAAAATATTTTTAGGGTAGAAATTTTACTACAAGAATTATGATTATTTTACTATCTGTAAAACACGGATCATTACACGTTTTATTCTGCAAATATTGTTGCTCCGAGATGATGAAAATAAAACATGATCATTCTTATTTCTAAGCATTCAAATATTTATTACACATGTCTTCGTGATTTAGAATCTGTTACGTTAATATGACGTAACGTTCTTAATTGGTTAATTTAATTTAATTATGTGGGTAGATTTCTCTATCGGCACATAATGGTCTTTCTTCGCTCATTTCTCTCGGGTTTTCTTAACTGAAAATCGTTGGAGCCCCATGAAATATCAAGTTAATATACCATTTCATGTCTACGATTATCAAATTAATGCTCTGGTTCTACTCACCTTAGTGAATTACATTTTCCTATCCCAATATTTTCTTCATAAGCCTTTTAGCGTCCTGTTTTGGAGATGGGTCTCGATCAAATGTCTCCAGTTTTGCCAATGAAGAGGTTTCTACTTGCACATAAGACAATTAAATGTCCCCAACGGGGTAAGTAGAGAGGATTTACTGCCGTAGGTATGACACAAGTCGATATTTAAAAAAAAATATGTAAATCAAATTTAATAATGTTATTATTAAGTTCTGCCAGTATTCTTAGTTTCTATTATTGTGACAGCTGTTTCAGCGTTATCAAACTGTTCAGTTTTAAAATGGCCTTAAACGCCGAAACAGCTGTCACAATAATAAAAACTAAGAATACTTGCCGATCTTAATAATAACATTATTATGATTGATTTACATTAAATTAGAAAAAATTAAATCGAGTTCTACAAATTAAACACAAAAACAATTAACAAGTCGATATACTTATATCTACAGGTGTATTGAGTGGAAATCCGCCATACGAAATATTTTTACTAACAATATTGCCGAGTCACCGAAGGAGTATGCAGTGAGGATATATATCTGAAAACACATTTAAACCTAAATCAAATCTTTGCCCAATGTATCTCTTCAAATGGTCATCTAGGGGCTTTGAAGCGCATACGCGAGAGTCTATTTGAAAACCGTATCTTCTTCAATGGACATAATCTTCTCCTAAATCCTTCCTTTGATACACTCTGTTTAAGTTTTAATCAACCGGCTTGGGAAAATGGGGCTAAATTGAAATTAGAATTAAGTAAGCTTTACAAGAGTTAGACCGTGGATAGTTTGCAGATATACACCACTGCCGCCACAGGGAAACGTAGATGACGATACACGGATATTTAATAAAGGCAATTTTGAAGTCTCACCAGTTTTATTCAGTTTATGGCCTTTTTAAATTGCTTTCAATACGGTAGCAAAACCTACCCATTACCGGTAATCGTTTGATAATTGCAGGAAAATTAATGAGTTGTTTCTACGACTACGTGGTAAGCTTAAAATTTGCTCTCCTTGAAAAATGTACCGCGGACATTTCGAATTTATGATAAACCCTGAAGCTAAACACAATATCTCTTGTCTATTTTTAGTTTTTATTGTTGTGACGGCTATTTGGCGTTTAAGGCCATTTTCGAACTGCAGTTATAATTTAAAAAAAAATTAAATGGTGTTCTACGAATTAAACACGAAAACAATTAATATATAGGTATACTTAAATTCAAAACAACCGATTTCTAAGTCTCATTTCTGAAGTTGTAATGGTAGCTAACATCGGTAATTTAATATTATTAGAGACTGGTGATTCATTTTTAATTGACATTCAATTTGTCCTAAAATGTTCAGAATAAAATTGTATTCGGTTACATCTAAAAATTATTTATTCTTTGCTTCTCAGCTTCTCCGATGTCATGCAGAAAATAATGGCACTTATCTAGAGACATCGTAAAAATCGACATCGATATAAGAGTGACTGGTATCAGTTTCTCAGAAACATCTCTCAAATGAAAGCACATTAGAGACAACGTGGGAAGTGCATTGACGACCTCAAGCAAATGTAACGAGCGGCTGTAGTGTGGAAATAAGAGATTCCCGACCTCCAACCTTAACAAAGAAGACGATGTATGATGATGAAGTCATAGCATTTATAATAATAATAATAATAATAGTTGGATGACTTGTATAGCGCCGTTTTTGTGAAAAATCACCTCAAGGGCGCTGTACAAATATTTCTTAGCTAATTATGTACAGACAGATACAGAAAAACATACTTACCTGGCAGGTCGCTTCAGATGAACAAAGTTTTAGAAAAATTTAATTATAGAGATGATAGTTTTACATGGTTATTTGTTTCTCCTTTTCTATTGATGTTACGTTTATTAGATGATTGGTGGCACAAGAAGAGGTGGTATTTATTGAATTATTGGTATTAATTTTTAGGACTGAAAAGTATTCATAAAATGAATTTTAGGACTCGAAAATATCTATAAAATTACTTTACTCGGCGTAAGAAGCTTTTAATAAATATTAAGGTTTTTATTTATTTATTTTTTATTTTTTTATTTTACACTTTGGATGTTTACAGTGTTGTGGGCTGTGGACGCATTTGCGCACCGATGCGTGAATTTTTAATTATATTTTTATTTTATTTTATGACTTTAGGTAAGTACTAACCGGTCAGCCTAGCTAAGCAATTTACAGGTGAATTTATGGATACGATTGTCTGAAAAGATGTGTTTTAAGTTTGAGATATTTCACGTTGATAATTCTAATTTTTTTTTAATATAAATCAAATTGAAAAATGTTATTATTGAGTTCAGCAAGTATTTTAGTTTTTATTGTTGTCATTTAAATACGGGGAAAACTCATTATAAATGTAAGAACCTCACAAAATATAGAATTTGAATACCCTAAACTAAATCGGTTTTACGGGTAACAAATAATTTTAAACATCGTCCTAATTAGAATTGGGTGGGAGTGAATAAAGTCATATAAGTAAGTCGTCGTAATTCGGATTAACCAAAGTTTAAAAATGGCATTGAACGCCGAAACAACTGTCACGTAATAAAAACTAAAGTAATTGAAGAACTCAATAATAACATAAATAAATTCGACTTACATTAAATTTCTAAGAAAATTAAATAAAGTTAGACACGAAAACAATTGATAATTCTTATCTCTATGGTTTATAAAATTTTAATTTACTAATAAATTCCGATATGGATGAAGGTTTCAATCTTCTTCTTCTTTATGGGCCTTCTGGCATCCAGCTATTACTGGGTTCTTATCCAATCGTTCCTCTTTTTTCATGCAGGAGATACCTAACTAGGCTCTTTCCATGGCTCTTTCCATGGAAAGATCGTCATATTATTTTCTTCAGAAAACAATAAAAAAAAAGTGAAATGCATGTTTTTATAAATTCACTTCAGCAGTTTTTATAGGTAAGGAAACACCGATAAAAACTAAATATAGTTGGAAAATTTTATACTTTATTTCCACTTGCAATAATACTTTCCACCGTACGCTGAGAGAATTAATAGTGTACCATGTTCTAAACAAAGTCACTCTTAGACAACGGAAAAGCGCAGCATAAAGCACCCATTCAAAGAGTAATGCTCTTTATATTACTCTCCTTCACGGTGCCGAGATCACGTTTTATCTTAATCGTCCGGCGGAGGCTGCGAGGAGGAGCCCGCGGTAGGAAACTATCAAAATAACAAAGGTTTTTAGCCGCTCGGGGACCTAAGCGGCTCGCCGTAATTCACTGTAGCTAAGGGGCTTTAAAGAATATATTTAAACAATTTTTAAAACTAATTTAAAAACACCGAACAAACTTTGAAAACGAATAAAAGGAAGAAAAATATTCATAACAGATATTCTGAGAAAGGTTAACAAACGTAGCAAAGAACAAGTATTCATTCTAAATAAGGAATTGACTTATAACAGATTTTTTTTGAAACTCAGCACATATGGTAGAATAAATAGTACATCCGTTGACAGTTTGATGTCAGAAGCATGAAAACGAGTAGTTTTTACGATTTGTTCTTATCTTTAACAGTGAGCATGTTGAACATGCTGTCGGCATTCGGCTATCCTCTCTCATTTAATCCTAGTAGAAAATAATGTATGAGACGATGTATGAATATGAATGAAGCAAGAAATGCATGCCAAGATCGAGTTATTTGGCGATCCGTCTTTTCTGCCCACCCCTGCGGGGAAACGGCGTGATGATTAGTTCGTTAGTTTATAATAAATACTTTGTTTACATCACTATTTAATATATAAATATCAACACGTTTCGGAAGCTAAGCTTCCCTCATCAGGATACATAGTATAATTTATTAAAGATGTAGTTATGTTAAGTTATGAGGGAAACGTTGCTTCCAAAACATGTTGATATTTATATATTAAACGGTGGTGTACACAAAGCATTTATAATTTAATTTATTAAAAATAACAACACAAATATAATAAAATATATTTATTATACCTTGTGTTCTCCACAGACTATACACAGATATAAAAATGGCTGCACTTACTCTCGTAGCGCAAGACCTCGTCGGCGACTGAGTTGATACGGAGAACTATCGCAATCGGCGCATTCGTAAGAGAGATACAGCATAAACTGCACGTAGTGTTAATCTAAACAACTGGGGCTAGTCTTTGCGTTTAATCCAGGTTTCTTCAAGACTCGCATTACTAAAACTCTCTTACTCTTCCGATACCCCCTTCACAAATTAGCCCTACTAGAAGACTATGTATATTATTCTCCTGGTTACAAAATCAGGAAAGGGTGTAATTATGTGGTGCCACATAAAAGTACATTTTCTCTGATACTCTTTTAGTCACTAAAAATAAAATAAAAAACTGAATGAAAATGGTCCAAATGCCTGAAGTTCGTCTTAATAATTGATGAGTATGTTTTTTCTTTTCTTTCATACATATAATTTTGAAGCACAACATATCGAATTCAATCTAAAAGTTTACATCAAAAATTATCATTTACACAATGAGTTAGATGGTTGGAAATATTCTTAAAATTATTTTCAAATGGCGTCAGAAAATTGGTGAATTACGTAAATTTATGTTCTACAGTAGGAAACAATACCGAATTGTTAAAATGCAAATTTCTTTTTGTTCAATTTCGCTGACAAGAGTTCAAAATCGAGCCTATCCTGAAGCACGCAGTGGGCATTTAATTTTACTGCGTGAAAATTTACATACATGGTAGTAAAATTTATGGGGAGGTTGATAGGCTGGACGTTTATATGTAGGTACTCGGACACTGAACGCATTAAATGCGATATGTACGTTGGTACTGGTGCCTGTTCTGTTCTGTTTAATTACGTACCTGAACTACGGCTGCGGGATAGTATTTCATCCACCATATAGATTTGTAGTTTGATCAACTGGAGAGATGTGCAATACAGGATTATTGCTGACGTCGTGCGGTTTAGTTCATACAATTGAACAGTAATGACTTTTTTAATTGCTCGGGGTGTTGGAATGATCATTTCACCTCCCGTAGACATTTTTGGGGAAACAAATTTGCCGTCCGAAATGCAACATGCTTGGTCAAAAAATAACTCTCGTCACTGGAAATGGAATAGAAACATCTAAAGTTTGCCATTCCTGAAATAATAAACTTTAGTTACAGCCACTGCAGATTGCAAATAATATCAAAAGAAAAATTAGAAGGTATAAAAAACGAATATTGATATATAAAACATATTTTTGTTGTTGTTTTATCAAATAGGGACGTTAAGAATGCATTTATTCATTCATTTATTATCCTTCAAACATACACTTCTTACGCCACTATTCCTTATATTATTTTATCTCCAGAATGATAGCTCGAAGATAAAAGAAACCTGCAATTTAGCTTTTGGCGAGAATATGAGTGAAAGAATAGTATATTATGAAGAAACATATTTGTTATTTATTAAAATAATATTGATCTATTTTCTTTTTTAAATGTTGACAAAATTGCAGGGTTTTAACCTTCCCGTTGCCAACAGAGATAGTCAAAATAAAAAAATAAAAACTATTCTCTATTTATATTTTTAAATAGAGACCTCATAGTGTTGGTATTTTTTGTCTTCTTACAAAACCTATAAACACATAATCTACCATTCAAAAAGTACTAGATTAAAACAAAAACAAAAAAGAAAATGTAGGTAGCATCCTTTACCACAAGTACTATTTCTTGCGCGCTGGAACCATACCACGGATGCGGATTTCTGTCATTCTACTCGCGCAATGGTGGGTGATGCGCAGCATCTCACTCGCTCGCGGTATTATCAAAACTGCGCAAGGGGGTAAGGTAATCGGCCGACGGACCACCAACAGGTACCAAAATATTCATTCTCGCGGTAAGTCAGTCAATAAAATGATAAAATGCATGGGGTAGGTAACTGAGTCAGTTTTTGTTTTGCACCTAGGCATACCGAAGATAAATAAGTTATTAAGTTTGATAAGTTTGTGCACATTTTGTGTTGTTGTTACATCTTCCTCGTTTTGTGATTTTAACCATTCTGTACACAAAATTTTATTCTGTGGGTACACACATACATGTTTAGGTTGTAAACTCTTCAAATAATTTATTATAAAGCAAACAAATAAATTTGCGTAGGATATCTCATCCTGCGTCCCACGCGTTGATGTTAGATAAACCCCACTTTCATAAATCATGTTAAAAGGAAGCTCCGTCAAAAGGGAGGGTTTATTATCATTTTTGCCAAGTGGATGTGAAAATATTTATTTTTTTAATCGTGCTGATCTAAAACTATACCGTGTGGGTACCTACTTGATTTTCGTATAAAACTTTAACAAAAAAAAATTTATGAACTTACCTCCTAAATGATTATTTCTTGATTGAAAATAAAATTTAATTTCCTGAGAGCATCTCGATTATATGATATCTAAATTCAATCGATTCTTAAGCCGATAAATTGTGAATGACAATTCATTTTGGCATTATGGTGCATATACACATGGTTATATAGTGAATTCGTATATATTACATAACTCTTTTATCTTCAATAGATTTGCAGTCACTCAGTATACTGTTACCGAAACATGTTGATATTTAAATGTAAAAAAAAAAATGTAAATAATGTTATTCTTATTAATTTATCATTAATTCATAAATTATTGCAATCGTGTAATTAAGCAAATTAATGCTTCTAATAGAAGAGAAAAAAAATCTAAGCTGTTGTAAAATATAGCTTCGTAATCTAATAATAAATAAATATCGTGAACATACAACGAAAAGTGGCCAAGTCAAGAACCCTGTCCGCTCAAGTCCTTTGCATTGATACAAACTCACAGCTTCGCAAGTTTTAATTTTTTTTCTGTTTGTTAAACAAAATATACTCCATTGATAATTTCTTTAATACTTGCGTAATCACTTTGTGGCATCATAATTAATTTGATATTTATGTATTAAAAACAGTGGTTTATACAAAGTAATTCTTATTAATTTATAAAATACACTTTATTTTAAAATATCCTAATTTGCGAAACCATGCAAAAATCCTCAATCTCCATCTGCCAAAAAACGTTAACTTTAACTTAGCCACTTATCGTTGTAACATATATTAAAGACGTTGTTTTAAATATTCAAAAATAATAAAAAATGTTCAAAAATAACAAAAGTTCTTCTAATTCTATTCGATTATTTCAGTTTTTTTCATAGTTTTTTCTAAGCGATGCATTTTATAATCACTTTTCTCCGTAATTTTGCATCAAATCAAATACGACTCTTAATAGTAATCAATCAATTTGCTGAGTTTTCATTACATTGTTAAAAACACAAATGATATTCTGTTTGTTCATTGTAACCGATTTATATTCAAATAAGGAAGCTTTCAAAGACATTCCTTGCTTCTATTGTTTCCACACTGCATTTAGACCATTTTAAGTTATTGTCCCGTGCAAATACTCAAATTAGCATTCAACCTGCGCTCGGTGATGAAAAAACTATGTTTCCATATTATCCTAACTATTTTTTTCATTGCGTAAATACATACAGTTCTTTTAGTAATGCAATGATTGCGATTATTGTTATACGTAAAATAAGATAATTTTTAAATTCGTACAATTAATGGTTACTTTTATTTATGATTTTCACATTTCTGACACGATGCTTTCAAATAAAGCTGTTCTAGCATTTACGAGGATTTTTTTATTAGCACCTATCATGTATTTTCACTAAAAAACAAAGATCTTTAATTGCATTAAGAAATGTGTACGAGTAATACAGCGCGTGGTGTTAATAATGAATTGCACTTCCCCAACCAAGAGTCACAATCGATGGATACCATTCGACATTGTCAAGAATGTTCAGACATTTCAACTCAATATTTTGGGGCTTCTTAAATAAATCTTAACAAGTTTTGTTAGTCGTTAAGTGAGAATTTAATAATTGCATGACAAGTTGTCGCTTTTAACACTCGTTATTGTATTCAACAGCTCGGCTGTGGAATAATTTGTCAACCTCTGTGCTTCCTCCCTCCTACAACATGGGTTTCTCGTAGCATCCCCAAATTTGACGTAGGCCCTGGGGGAGATTATTTATTAACTAAAAACAGTATTTCTTATTTATGTGAAATATAATTTACTTGTAAAATATAATATTTTTAAAATTTTTAATTAAATAACCCACCGAACTGGGTTAATGTCCATAGTAGTAGTATTATCTTAATTATTATTGTATTACATTATTAATTTCTTCAAAGATGTAAAATAACTTTGTGGAGACATGTTTCTTACCGCTGTATTCTTTGGTGGAGTGACCCAATGGCGCCCTAAATAAATGAGTTCGATTCCCAGATGCGAGTGATACCTTTTTATTTTCTTTGTTATTTTTTGGTTTTCTTGTTTCATTTAGGATTGGTTAATATTATCTTCTTCAATGATTAAATATTACAACGAGGTTTATAAGCCTCAATAAGTTATTAAAAATAAATTCAATATTAATATCTGTTTCGGAAAGATGAATTTTTCTTTGATCTTATGTCTTTTTGTGCAAATCTGAAAAGATCTTGAATGATAACCACGCACTGGCCTTGCCCATGATGGATATTTCGCTATATATACAATACGCATTAATTTACATACATGTATTCAAATATATATATAATTGAATAAAAAAATAATGTAAATAAAAATACATATATATATTATTTTTAAAAGTAGTTTATAACTTTTTTACCTTTGTTTACATAAATGTATGTATCACAAAAATTGTTCATAAATAAAAAAATAAAAATAAAAATATTAACATTCTCAAAGTTGGAATAATGCTGATCATGTTCATTGATCGAAGAAAAGAGATTATCACTACCATCGCTGAACTTTTTTGTTATTTTTCATCCCCTAAAATTAAGATATCTATGAAGAAAGGTTGTATTTTGTTCACCCAACACATTAATTCAGCGTTCATTGAATCCATTAGTATGAAACACTCCTCTTGGAATGTGGAGCGACCCAATGGCGCCGTAAATAAGGGTGGCATTTGCATGCACCCCCGAGGAAGGATGAATAATAATGGATGCCTTCAGTCGTGCATTTACTGGGAACGCCAAAGGCTTTATTTTGTAATGGAGGCGGGAATTGCGAAAATGGGCTTTTCGAAGGTGTACCGACCGCCAGGAGTAAAGTAAGGAGGCTTAAGAGGGATATAATATTGATTCATGATTCATAGTCATGTTGGTTTTATCGGTGTGTAATGTCCCAAAACAAGAACCACTCAATGTCACAGACGTTCATTCATATGGCAAAAAATATTTACATATTAATGGTACAATAATTGCATCCCTGCAATGAATACAAGGAAAAAAGGGACAATACAAAAGAAGAGGAAAATGTGTTGAAATTTAGGAGGGAAGTGACGAAATTCGTAAAGCGCAATTTTTTATGTTTTGTAAAGTTTAGTGAGTAATTTTTAATTGTATATTGTGACATGAATTGCAATATATGTTAAAATTAGAATATACGAGTATGTAC
>JAHDVE020004090.1:0-46658 GCA_022606495.2 Halesus radiatus
TTTGTTGATAAAAAACATGATTGAATTGAAAATAGTTTTGATTTAGACAAATGTTAAAAAGGCGAGACAGATCATTAGGGAAATTTTTAGATAATATGGAATTTTGTAATAATTTAGACAATATATTTTTGCTTTCTGTTACGGGGATATTAGCAAAGAGGTTAAAGACATTAAATAAAACTAATTTTGCACTCTTAGGAAGTTTATATATGTAAGTTTTTTAGGTCATCAAACAGGGTAAAGGAATTCTTAATAGTATGTTTGGGGGAAAAGACTTTATAATTATTAAATATATTAGTGATGTGTGATTCTATTTTGAAGTTCGGGGAATTGCAACTTGACATGACCGACCAGATTGGGTTGTCAGTTTTGTGTATTTTTAAGAAACCATATAATTTAGGGGCTTTCGGATTTTTTTGTTAAGAATTTAACTTGTTGGTATGATTTGTCTTGGAATATTGGGGATTTACATGTTTTTATTGCACTTTTAATGTTATCGAGGAATTTAGTAGTAGGATCTCTTAGTAGAATGTCAAATTTGTCACTTTGAATAAAATCTTGCACTTTAGAGTTATAATCACTTTTGTTCATTATAATGACCGTGTTACCTTTGTCTGCTTTTGTTAGGATTAGTTGCTCATTATTTAATTTTTTCTGAATGCTCTTCATAGTGGATGTTTCCCTATTGGAACTGGCTTTAAGTTTAGGAACTATTAAATTCCTCGATAACCCCTAAATTATATGGTTTCTTAAAAATACATAAAACTGACAACCCAATCCGGCCGGTCGTGTCAAGTTGCAATTCCCCGAACTTCAAAATAGCATCACACATCACTAATATATTTAATACTTCTAAAGTCTTTTCCCCCAAACATACCATTAAGAATTCGTTTACCCTGATTGATGACCTTAAAAACTTACATATTCCTAAGAGTGCAAAATTAGTTTCATTCGATGTCGTTAACCTCTTCCCTAATATCCCCGTAACAGAAAGCAAAAACATATTGTATAAATTATTACAAAATTCCACATTACCTAAAAATTTCGCTTATGATCTGTCTCACCTTTTTAACATTTGTTTAAATCAAAACTATTTTCAATTTAATCATGTGTTTTATCAACAAAAAGAAGGGCTAGCTATGGGCGCACCCACGTCTCCCCTTATCGCTGATATATTTATGGACTACTTAGAGAATAATATTTTGAATTGTCAATCTCCCCTACTAAATAACGTGCTTTTATGGAAGAGGTATGTCGACGATATTTTATGTATATGGACCGGTACGGAGCGCCAACTTAACTCCTTCCTCCTACTAATAAACTCCTTTCATAAACAAATTAAATTCATCATGAAAATACTAATCAACACCACTTTAAATTTTTTAGACCTCACGTTATCAGTTATAAACAATAAAATGGATTTTAAAATTTACCGTAAACCCACTTATAAAAAACACCCAAAACACCTCAAATCATCCAACCTCCCACAAACATTCCGCTTTCCACTCGATGATTCACCGGTTAGTTACGGTCCCGTTATCAAATGCTAATTTTTCACTAGAACTATCCATAATTAAACAAATTTCAATAAATAACGGTTATCATGAAAACTTAGTCATTAACATACTAAATAAAAAATTTTAAAAAATGTCGTCAAATAAGTTTTTATTCAACAGTACCCCCCCTAATAATAATATAACAAATGATAATAATCAACCGTATCAATGGCGTAGAATCTTATATATCAATAACTTTTCCCAACAAAGCATTAAAAACCTTCCGTCAGAGATTAAACCAGCATTTTACACAGATAATAGTTTAGGTAAATTTTTAATTAACGGAAAAGATAAAGAAGACAGTTTAGGCCACTCAGGCATTTATTCACTTCAATGTAATGATTGCCCGGCGTTCTATGCAGGCAAAACGTAGCGTAATGTTAATATCCGTGTAAAAGAACACTTAAGATGTCTAAATAATAATGGTTTCTCCGAATTTGCTAACCATCTCTTAGAAACAGACCACACATTCGATAAAAATACAGGCACTAGTTTACTGCATAAAAATGTAATCGGCATTCGATTAGATAACCTAGAAGCATTAGAAATAAGGAAAGCAAAAAACACTAATAGTAGACTAATAAATAATCAAATAAATTTAAATAAAAGTCCAATCTTTAAATTATTCCCACTAAACAAAGTACATTCCCTTCCCGATCAGCAGGTACCTGCTGATCTCCCACCCTTGGCCCTTCACTAGCCTGTTTGTATCATTCCATAACACATGTGCATCTTAGTTCATAGTTTAGTTGTATACTGCCCTGAAGAAGCTACGGTAGTAGCGAAACCTGGTCGGCTAAAGTATAAATAAAAGTGATGTAAAACAAAGTTATTGTTTTATTTTATAAAAAATAAAAAAATTGTTTTGATATATAAAATTATAAATTTGCCATACAAATTTATATTAGAATTTTCTATTATAAAATTATAATATAAATTTACAAAAAAATGCGAAAATTAAGCTTCATCGCGTCAGTGACGCCGACATTTCTTCAGAATACTTTTTTGCTCAGATTAACTAATGAACGCGGAAAGTATTTGTGTTGTCTGAAACATTGGCAAGTTTTTCGCTTAGAATGATGGTAGAGGGACTTTTAAACATATCGCTAGGCTTTTCATAACCCGGGAATGTTTTTCTTTTAAAACAACTTTTTATTTAATAACTTACGCGTAAAGTATATGGCGTAATTAAATTGACATCTATACCGTTAGACGTCGACAACCCTGCCGGCCAATGTTTTCCTACCGGGCGTGTTGAATTCGCCATTCATCCAACTGGTGGGTGAATGCGCACTGCTCTCCTTAGTCCGCCGATCTTTACTCATCACTTGTGAATATTTATACATTAAATAGGGGCTTACAAAAAACATTTCCATCTCCAATCTCGACCGCTCGACCCCCAGCACCAACCCCCTCCGTCTCCGCCCAAATTCTATCTTATACCCTCCATTACCTTAGTGAGCTGGCTTAAATATAAGATTGCTCCCGCCAAAGTTGACACAGGACGAGGGAGAAATATGCCCTGGCACTGTACACCAAAATTTTACAATACGATATACGAGTATATTAATGTCGTTAATTTATATTTAAATTGGTGGTTTAAAACAAAGAATTTGTTTCATTTAATCCATAATTCAAATAATCGTGCACATTAATTATTTAGGGTTAGAAGAGTATCAGGTCGGGGGAGAGGTGCTGAATATAATCATAATACGAAGAAAAACAAATAGCTGCTTTGCCTTTTAGATAATGAGAACTGTGAGGTGTTTGTTCCGTTAAAATAGTATACATATATAATAGATACATTTCATGACGCCAGAGTTTACCGTACGAGAGTTGGATAAGTCATCACAATGTGGATTAACCGCAGTTTCAAAATGGCCTTGAAAGCCCAAACAGCTGTCACAATAATAAGAACTAAAAATACTTTCAAGAATTAAAAATTACTTTGTATTCACCACTTTATTAATATTTACATATCAGCATGTTTCGAAAGCGATACTTTTCTCATCAGGAATATGCAGAATACAATATATAGTATTCTATATATTCCTGAATCATCGCCTTCGCGAGATATTGATATGTATATATTAATAAATCGTCCACAGAAATTGGAGGATAGGAGAATTGTTGAGACTCTTGTTCGGTATTTATGTAAAAAAAAGGAAAGGCACCAGCCTTTATTTCTGAACTATGTGTCCGACAAAACCCAGGTGACAGACAGCTTTCTTTGAGGTCATTCATTGTACGGACTTTTACAGAAATCCATGTTTTCCTGTAATGAGAACTGTTGCTCGGAACCTTCTCGGAACAGACAGTGAAATCAAATGAACTTTCACTGTGCATCATTGTACAGACTTTTACAGAAATCCCTGTTTTCCTGTAGGTGAGGCCGCTATCGCAAGAGTGGTCTAACCCATGGTCTGACGGCCTCCGTTTAAGGCTCTCGACTATGAATCCGAAGGTCGCGGTTTCAAATCCCGGCGTGCTCAAGTAAATTTTATTTAATTAATTTGTGCTGTTTCACAATAAATTAATTTGTAAATAAAAGTGAAAGACCACTATTCAGAATTGAAACGTTGCTTAAAATGTCTTTTAGCCCTGTTTGGTGACGAGATCTGAATAGCCAGGTATTTCCCCACCTTCCTCTTCTCCTTCTCATTCCCCTCCCCAACTCCTTCAACCTCACAAAATTCCCCAATTGGGGATGCCGTAGTCTCACTAGCTCCAGACGGTTGGGAGCAGTTGGAACTCTTGTGCGGTATTTATATATAAAAAAAAAAATAATTGCGCAATGGAGGAAAATGTGATTGTAATTTTCAAGTTTTTTGTATTTATTTTTTATTTTTTTATTTCATAATGTTATACAAAAGTTGAAAAAAATGGGACCTTACTGGGGTTCCCCGTTCTAAGGTCAAATTATTAAGGGTGAGTGGAATAATTTATTATTCCGAAATACGATAAACATGATGTTTATAAGGAGAAAAATATGAATTACATATTTTTAAAATTTACACAGGTTTAGCATTCATCAAAATCAAATTAGAAATATAATCTTTTTCTGACCGCTCTACGTTTGTTTTACTAAATATTTTTAAATATAGAATATCCTTAAAAAATCTTTGGAACGTTTTTCTTCAACATGCGGTCATAAAAATTCCAATAAAAAAACAAATGTTGGGTGCAGTTTAAGTTTTTTATGAACACTAAAACCTTCATGTTTTTTTTAAATGCGACTTAAAAAAGTTTTGTAAAGTTTATTAAAAAAAACTCAACCGCAGATGATGGCAAATATTTTTCTCCAATTTTTAAGAGCATTTTGAGATTTTTAAACCACCATTTAATTCACAAAGGCTGGTTTATATATTCAATTAATTATTTGGCCGTAAAGTGCTGCTAATATTCCATGCGTTATGAATTCGAACTAGTGTTTTTTTTAAATACGACAGATGTCGATAATTAATTTTTTCAATGTTTCGCCAAATTTGTTCGAAAATGGTTTATCTATGGGCATATCTATTATAATAATAATAGTTAATAATAGTTGGATGACTTGTATAGCGCCGTTTTTGTGAAAAATCACCTCAAGGGCGCTGTACAAATATTTCTTAACTAATTATGTACAACAGATACAGAAAAACATACTTACCTGGCAGGTCGCTTCAGATGAACACAGTTTTAGAAAAATTTATTTATAGAGATGATAGTTTTACATGGTTATTTGTTTCTCCTTTTCTATTGATGTTACATTTATTAGATGATCGGTGGCACAAGAAGAGTTGGTATTTATTGAATTATTGGTATTAATTTTTAGGACTGAAAAGTATTCATAAAATGAATTTTAGGACTCGAAAATATCTATAAAATTACTTTACTCGGCGTAAGAAGCTTTTAATAAATATGAACGTTTTTATTTATTTATTTTTTATTTTTTATTTATTTATTTATTTTTTTTTTTACACTTTGGATGTTTACAGTGTTGCGGGCTGTGGACGCATTTGCGCACCGATGCGTGAATTTTTAATTATATTTTTATTTTATTTAATGACTTTAGGTAAGTACTAACCGGCCAGCCTAGCTAAGCAATTTACAGGTGAATTTATGGATACGATTGTCTGAAAAGATGTGTTTTAAGTTTACTTCTGAATTCTGTTGAGTCTTTGATAATTCTTAAGTCATGCGGTAGTTCATTCCAGGCTTTAGGTCCTGACACTCCGAAAGCACGATCACCGAACTTAGTATTAGGTGTGCGCTTTGGTTCCTTCAACCTGCCGATAGCTGATGACGCTGCTGACCTAAGGGTGGACTGCCGTGAGTTGGTATTTTCGGGAATACACAGTTCTGATAAGTAAGCCGGAGCCATTCCGTTAAGTGACTTAAATACCATCCAGCAGAGCTTGAACTGGATTCTTTCAGGACATTTGAGCCAGTGGAGATTTTTGAGATGCTCTGAAATGTGAGAATATTTAGATACGCCGGTGATAAGTCTTGCTGAAGCGTTGAATACTGATTGCAATTTGTTAATTTGGTATTTGGGGAGACTCGCATATATTCCGTTGCAATAATCTAGACGTGACACAACGTACGAATTGACAAGCAGTTTAGTTGCCTCAATTGGCAGGTTTCTCCGTACTGCCTTTATTTGCCTTAATTGAAAGAACCCTGTACTTACAGTTCTGTTTACTTGACTTTTAAGGGAAAAGTCTGCATCCAGATTGACACCGAGTAATTTAACACACGTCTTCAGGAGTAATGTCACTTCCCGAAATATTTATTGGGGAGTTATCAATGATATGCTGACGTCTGCTTGTGGCGGTCCAGAGAAACTCAGTTTTTGACGGATTCAGCTTCAATCTATTTGAGGTCATCCAGCGAGTAATTGCTTCTAGACACTCAGCTATGCGAGTTTTTAGTCTGTCTATTTCTTCTGGTAAGCAGTAAAAATAAACTTGCTGGTCGTCAGCATAGCAGTGGGATTGAAGACCGAACGATTCTATTATTTTAGCTACATCATTTGTGAAAATGATGAAAAGCAGAGGACCCAGAACGGACCCCTGGGGTACTCCAGATGAAAGGGTTGCATATTTTGATTGGTTTTGCCCCATCTTCACTGCTTGTAAACGATTGGTTAAATACGATGTCAGCAAATTCTTAACGCCACCGTTTAAACCAAAGGATTCTTCTAAACGTGTGATAAGAAAATCGTGGTCAATCGTATCAAAAGCGGCACTCATGTCTAAGACTGAAAGAAGTGCCAGCTTACCCGACTCTATGGCCAGAGTTATATCCGACAAAACGCGTAGTAATCCAGTTTCCGTTGAGTGGAACCTTCTGTATGCAGATTGATATTTAGTTAACAATTTATTTAAATTTAAGTGACTTATTATTTGTACAGCAGTAATTTTTTCTAAGATTTTAGATATAAATGGAAGATTTGAAACGGGTCGATAATTTGAAAGATCTTCAGCGTCCAATTGCGGTTTTTTTAATAATGGAGTTACGACAGCTGCTTTTAGTGATTTTGGAAAATCACCAATGTTAAATGACTTATTAAAGAGTTGAACTAGGAATGGAGCTAATTCGTTGCAACACTTCTTTAGTAACCATGTTGGTATAGGATCGAGTGCGCACTGTTTGTTGGGTGAAGCGAGTATTAACTTCCTCACTTCTTCGAGGGTTGTAGATTTGAAGGCAGATAAGGTTCCGCCATTATTTTTTGTAAAAGATGGCGGTGGGGCGGCGATTGTGAGCGCGCGTATGGACTCAATTTTTTCGAGAAAAAACTTGGAAAAGATATCCGGAGCGATGTCAGTTGTATTTTCTGCACGAACATCGGCAACAACTGTCTTGACCGAGTTCCAAAGGCGACGCGGATTTATACGTTCTGAGTGAATCCTATTGGTCCAATATTCAGACCTTTTTGAACGAATTAAGATTGTGTACTCTTTTTGAGCCTGTATCCAATCGTTTCGTGAGGTAACCCCTGACTCTCTGTAGGACCTCTCCAATTTCCGCATTACTCTCTTCTGATTTCGACATTCGTCATCAAACCAGTCGTCTGATTTTCGAACTTTTTGTAGAAGTTGGAGCATATTTATTTAAAAGGGTTGAGAGTACGGTGTTGTAATCATCTGCCAGTTTGGTAGGGGATTCTGTTTCCCAAGTGCTTTGTGTGCAAAGCGGGGAGGCCTTTAGATCTGTGAGGAAGTCGTCAAAGTTAAAACTACGCCATGCTCTTGATGAGATAGTTACGTAAGGGATTTTCGGTAGGTTAAAATCGATCTCAGTGCGAATTAGCCGGTGATCTGATAACCCCACATCCACGCTATCTGCTACCAGGGACGGGCCGCATGACTTTGAAACAAAAATATCCAAAGTCCCACCTGCATCGTGAGTTGGGTCGCTGACCCATTGACGGCATCCGAAGCACTCTAAGAGGTCAGTAAATTTAACAGTGTTGGGTGACTGCAGGCGCTCTAGATGAATGTTGATATCTCCAGTTATGAATATATTATCGGAAAGTCCTACAACCCGCTCGAGAAAACAGGACAGTTCTATAAAAAAGTCCGCGGTGATTTGTTTTGAACCCGGCCGGTATAGTGTACATAAAATGAATGACGCCCCTGCAGAGGAAACTCTGCATCCTAGATATTCAAAAGTTAGGTACGCACCTATGGACACCTTTGTCAAACGCAAGCCTTGGCGAGCTAAAATCGCGATACCCCCGTGATTTAAGCTAAAGATATTGTCATTCCCAGAAATCGTTGAGTTAGGTCGGGCTTCTTCAAGCACCACGTATCCTAAGGCTCGCAGTCTCTTTATTGAAAAAGATTCGCCGTTTTCATGCCAGGTTTCGGTTATGGCCAGGATATGCAGATTCTGTTCGTTGAAAATCTCCCCTACCTCATCAACTTTGTTGTTGAGAGATCTGACATTCCAACATCCTATGCCTAGTTGTCTGCTCTTGGAGTTAGCATGCCGTTGTAAACGTGTTTTTACTATATTATTATTATTATTTTCTCTCCCAAGATTCAATAGGATTTGCGATGAAACGTTTCCCTGTTCTGCTAATGACGAAGTCGTTATTTTTTCTATGGGTTGTTCAATTCTAAAACACACGTGTTTTTTCCTATTGCGCCCTGCTCGGCACCCACGAAATCTGATTTTACGGGTTGTGTTACCACGTTCAAGGTTATAGAACGATATCTTTGCAGCTACTAAAGGGTCTAAAACAACACTTTCATCATTATTAAGTTTGAGTAATGTGCCCCGGTCGTATACGATATTTTTTACAACCATAGCCTAAAGAAAACACGTCGTAAATAAATAAATCACTTTGCGCACTTCACGTCACTAGCCCATTGCACATGTGGCGAGCGACCCTCGACCACTGCGTTAGTTTAGTTAATTTTAGAACACCGTAGCAGATTTGAACTTTAAATATTTGGGTTTTTATTATAAACTTGATTTAAGCCCGAGATGGCAACATAAAAATTATATATTTTTTATAAATGTAACCAAAAAATTATTGCGGTTATTATAAGCTATTTTTACACCAGAAAAATTAAGAACTTCCGAATATATTTAAGATACAGTAAGAGCGAAATAAAACGCCGCCGGCAGCCGCAGAGCGCCAGACGGTATCTATGCTACTGTCAGTTCGCGTAGTTTGCTTTGCCCTATTTATCACTATATCTTTTCCAATGTCTCCCCACGTGCGATGCAAGTATTGTTTAGTACTTATGTGTACAAATACTACAAGGAAAACTCCAAATAAGATATTTTTATGCTTTCCAAGGGACAAGGAAGGGAGAAAAAATGGTATAATGCTATGAAACGACACCCGATCAAAAATCGAATTATTTCTTTGAAAAAGTCACCTTTGTGGTGAAAACCATTTAAATGTAAGTAATATTATAAACAATATTTATTTCCCACAATTTACGATTAATTCGGTATAATTCCATGTAAAAATCTGTGAGCATGACAGTTGTTTTTCAAATGATTTGATTGCTTTGTAAATAATAAGAATCTCTGATATGGTGTACATGCGTCTTCTAATGTTCATTTTTTTTTATTTTTCAGCATGACGACGTTAACAACTATATCAGGTTCAGAATTTGATATGTGCAAAAATGCATGCATCTATACTCCCAACCATATTCCATCCCTATCACGGATCAAATAATAAGGATAGTATGCGCTCTAATTCACCTACAAGGTGTTTTAATTAAAGCGTAGTAAAGACTGTAGTTAAATTTCCAGTCAATTGTATGTTGGAAAATCATGCTTAATAGGCAGTTACTAAATAAATAAATAATCTATGTGCATCCATTATATTTTATACCACTCAAATAATTACTTTCAACTAATTATATCAACATCCAACATGTAATAATTAATTTATGTAACCTACAAGACTTTCATTATTTTCTTCTAAATCTCTATTGAAATGTACTTTTCTTTTTCTCGCCTAAATAAATGTGGATTATTATAATATATGCACATACTGTAAATTGAAAAATGTTACTCTATATTCTATTGAAAAGTTATATCAGTTATGAGAATTCACGAGGAGGAGTCAAGGGAGGTAATTAAAACAAATTATATATTTTACACATCTACCCATTTGTATTTCAGTTTTGTAAAAATTGCATCAGATCAAAATTGGGTACATTTTATAATTAGTTATTTGCATAATGCTTCATCATACTTCATATACGATTGTATGACTTCTAGAACTTTCCAAGTCATAATTGGCAAACACAATACAGTGCAGCCTGTTTCTGGGCAAAATGCGTCTGTGGTTGTGTCCGTGCCGTAACTTTGGGAATAGGTTGTATTGAATATGTCAAGTAATTTTTCATCGTCGACTCCTTCGCTGGGAATTTTACTTTGACGGTGAAATCTTCTCTTAAAGCATCCGGAGAAGCACCAAAAATCGGATCATCATGACTCAAAATGTGACCACACTTTTTTTAAATTTTATGTTCAAAACTTCTGCGAGGATTCTTCCACGTTGAAGAGCTTTTGTGTCAAAACAGTTCAGCACAGGCAGGTGCATGCTTACAGCCACCTGGAACAATAAGAAAATACGAAAAAATTATATTATCTTTTGCTATGAATGTATGTAGATTTGACGACATTGCGAGGTCAGATTAAAGAACGCTGGGGGCTGCCTGCAAGTTTTCTGATGAAGATGATACAAATATTAGTAACTAACAATCTTCGCACTTGCATGAATATATAACCTCTAAAGCTTAATTGCAAATCAGTGTTACTCCGTACGCCTTTGTTTATATTTAATGCTCCGGAGTGACTCGAGTGCAAACATCGCCGATTCGCCTCACCTGGACATACCCCACTGAACTGTCTCCATAGTTCTCCCGTGCCGATCTGTAACATATACACAATATTATATATATGAAAATATTCACCTCCCAAACTATAATGTTATTATCAGGCAGTGTCTCGCGAGGAATGTTTTTTTGTTCTTGTTGAATTGACATTACAATAAGAGTATTCAGTAATTAACCAGTATTATCAATAATTTATAGGTGGACACGGTATAACATCCTTTCTGTACAGTTTGTAAGGTGGATATCTACACAATAATGATGAAATTTAACACAATAATGATTAACTTTAAGAAGTTCTATAGATAATCGTATGACAGGGAGGTTAGGTGGGGAAACTGTCACTTGTTGGTTTAATTTAATTAAAAAGGGCCCGAAAAAAGACTATTTTGGGCGCAAGTTGTAAAAATAATTAAATATATGTTGTGTGAGAGTTAATACAATACGCTCTTCTTATCTTATCGTCTTAAAACCTCGAAAATTTAGAACTAAGAAAATTACTTGAAGTCAAATCATTCATAGCGTCGATTTTAGGCAAATTGTCGCCTGAGCCCGTAAAAAAATCACTGTCAGTCATTACAGCTATACAATCTTATAGTAAATTAAAACAATATACACAAGAGTCTTGAAAAACTAAATAAATCCGGAAATAACCACGTTAACACAGGTCGGGGATGTTTGGACTGCTGAGTACTATTGATTTTTGACAGTCAGTAAAATTCCCCGTCGGGCAATGGCCGTTGAGATTTTAATAATTGTAGGCCGTTATTTAAATCAATATTTATGAATGAAAATATTAAAAATACACATTTTTAGTACGATAATCATAATCAGAAAAATAAACTTTAAATCATCCACGTGTTTTTAACAGTATCCCTGATTTGTGAAAATAGCCTTTATATATTTTGAATAGCTAGCGTAGCATCACCCCTAAAATAAATATTGTATACATACATATTGAAACTATGGCGTCTCTAATAATGCAGTAATAATAACAATAACCCTTTTGTGTCAAATATTATGTATTCATTGTTACATAAAAATTCATGGTTTTATGTATGATTTATAAATTCCGGGACATGTTTATGAAAACATTTTATAACTTGACAATTTTTATTTTATTTCATGGGGTACTTCTAAATTCGGTCGAAAGCTTAAATCTATTCATTTGATACATCGCAGTTCGAGTTTTTAAAAAACCTGCCCATGTGCAGATGCAACTGCCAGGATTAAAGAACGGGGCTCCCCGTCCCAAGGAGGTTACATTTTTCATTGTTTCGTTGGGTTATATTTTCGGAAAAGTGGTGAAATTCACGTTATTTTTAATTTGAAAAAAAAACGAAAGACAGTACTCGGCGTTTTCGACATGAGGTTGCGTTGCCGCGTTCCATTTTATAGCTATCCAACCTTTCAAAACCATAGGCAAAGAAATATTTAGAACGTACAATATTACTTTCTTATTTTAAAATGCCAGAATATCGCGTGAAAAATACGAAAATTCGGGGTTATTTACCAGAAAGTACCGAATTTCGCACTCCAATACGTAAATATTCATGTATATCTATCATTATTTTATATCGTAGTTTAGTTTTAATATATTCCTGATGAGGGAAGGGTACTTCCAAAACAGGTCGAGATTATTATATATATTAAATTGTAGTGATTCTACACAAATTTATACTTTTGTATTATAATTATTACAAACACCAGAGTAAATGCTTTTTATTAATATTTTAAAAGGAGTTTATGGTTTATTTATCACAGTATTGTATGTAGGTGCATCACACGTACTTAACACTTTAGAATTTTAAATCACGTTTAACTAATATTTCGGGCTTTTGACATAGGTACTTTGCAAACATCGCAATTTCGTTAATAAGGTTAATTTAATAGCATTATTATGTGACAAATAACTCACTAATAATGTTTAAAATCAATACTTATGGATGCGGTTGAATTTTTCGTTTGTAAAAACTACCCACATATCGATATTATTAAAGAATCTTAATGACAGCTGTCATCCGAGAGAACCGGAACCCCCAGTTAAGCAAAAAGCCTTTAATCCGGGGGATAAGTACAATGCCTTATCCTTAAAAATAACCGAAATCAGGCTCACGAGAACTTGGAAAATAATCGAGATAATTAAAGTTTATAAACTTATCAAAATGTTCGCTCATTTTCACTTCCTTCCTGTCGTGTTTGCGTTCCCCTTTTCACGGTTCGCCATCATATTGAGATTAGCCATAATAATAATTGCTATTCCGGTGCATTCGGGCAACGAGCATCGTCTACCCCCCTCCCCCTCTTCCTACCGTGGTACTGCAGTGCGATGACGTCACCGCTGACGTCACTTCCTGCCACAAAGTTGATAATACGAACTCGTGAATGGCGGCCGATTCTAACTAAACTTTGGGCCGCTTCTGTCGTAATCCAATAGTGTGAAAAGAGGATGAGTGCGGTACAGACTACTGAGTAGGTGCATCGTATTACTGTGCTATGGACGGTACTTGCCAAACAAAACAATCCGCCTTTTAAATGGTATTCGTTTTGTCCCCTGTTTCATCTCCTGTGTCCCCAATGATTTTTTTCAACATATTTTTTATTTATTTAAGTATACAATGCCTTGTATTCCCTAGAGTTAATAAACTCACTGTGGGATCATACACAGTCAGTACAGTTTTTGACGTATTTTATTTTACAATGAATAAATATTCATCAATATTTTTTTTATTTGTAAATGAAGTCTCATAATTTCTAAGGTACATTTATTTTATTAAGAATGCAACGGATTTAGTTCGTGCACAATTAATTTTTGCTCACAGCTATCGTAGCTAATGTTGACATATAATCTCGAATGGTGGAGTTATGACATTCTGTTATATCTGGAATTTCTACGTCAGCGCATCTATTTTCAGCTCTCAGCGTAATTTCCATCAGGGGTTTTGAAATGTTCATTTAACTCATAGATGTATTTAACCGTCCAAAAATATGACAAGACACGTATTATTTTTCCCACGTTACGCAGTTGTCGAAATCTATTTTCATATAGATTTCGACATCGGTGTTAATACTCGGACGAAACCGTGTAGTGAGACTAGTATAAAAATAAACACATAAAAGTAAGAAATGATTGGATTTTGGATTATTATTGACAGAATTCCTAAACAATGAGTTCACTGACTCTAGCATAATTGCAATAATTGATTTTCTATTGAAACTTACGTGGAGGGTTTTTTATAGTCATGTGAAATGAAACTTAAAACTACTCTATGACTTGGGGCAGGAATTATTTTATTTTTTATTTTATTTGGTATTTTAATTCTCGCTATATGGAGCGAGAGAGTTAATGGTTGGATTTTCATGTCCGGCTAGGCCGGCGTAGAATTTTTCTAAGTCTGAAAAAATTAACTCCTTTATCAGTGGAATGTTTGTGTACTTTGTGGAGAGTTGTAACCCTGGTCCACTTCGGCGCATTCAACGCTAGGCGAATGACTTGTTTTGCATGGGTTGTAGTTTGTCTAAGTGTATGTGAGCTACATGACCCAAAATGGGTGCAGCGTATGTAAAGCCCGGCCTTACGATCGTCTTACAGATGAGTAATTTATTGTCTGATGATAGTCAACTATTTGGGTGGAGTGGGGTGGAGTGCTGCTATTGACTTATTTGCTGGTTTAAGCAGTCTTCGTGAAAATACTGTTGCAGCACTTTTGGTAGGATTAATTAAAATTCTCCATTTTTTACAATAATCTTCGATTAGAGTGGCTTGGAGCTATTCGCGGCGTGTAGCAGTGGTCGCGACAGTAAAAGTTGTGATCACGTTAGTATCGTCGGCGAATTAAGAAATTTTAAAGTTGTAGTTCATTGGTGAGGGGATATCGCTAGAATAGACGTGAAACAGATTAGGGGACAGTGATCCGCCTTGGGGGACACCAGCTTTTAGTGAAAGTTCTGAGGATAGAATATCGTCTAGTTTTACTCTTGCAGCCGTTCTTCCCAACCTTACTGAGCAACTGCTGAGCCGAAATTTTGCCTCAGCACTGTTCAAATGCACAAATTCGCCTTTCCCAATGAAATTCTCAGTCAAACTTACCATCATCGTAAGTTATCGATTTTTGTGGATTAAAGTTCTCCCTAGTAAAAGACTAGTTATAAAAAGTGTCAACAAAGTGTCAAATGACAGCGCAAACGTCAAATGTCATAAATATCTATGGTCAAACGTCATTCGTTTCACGATCTATTTTTTGTACCTATTGTGTATTGACAATTTTGAATATGGAGAGCGAAAATGAAGATATTTTTAATGTAATACCAATAGCGGGTATGGACAGCGAATATGAAGATAGCGACGATGAAGATATTATTGACTGAAAATTGAAAGAACGTACGAAAACAAACGTCAAAAAAGTCAACTTCCGTTTTCGCGGCATTAGTAAAAGTCAAGCTAACACTTTATTTTTAACATATACGTTTTTAAATATAAAATGTTGGTGTTTGTATTACAATATTTAAGACAAATAATATGTATTCATAATAAATAGAAAATTAACTCATCTATATTAATTTTACATCGAAAGTTTTTACTTTGATGTCATTTTATTGACTATGAACATGCGGGGTTACAATTATATTTTCCATAGAAGTGGGCCAGTCCTTCATAGACAATTAGGAAGTTCAAAGATAAAAAATGTTTGGAGATAGTCAAATAGAGCGAATACTTAACAAAACACTGATCGGCGGCTCAGATTGATCATTCGAAAAGTTGGGGAGAACGACTGTAAAAGTACGATCTGTACCATTTTAATAAATGAGATGTGAAATCCCATAAGATGAATTTTATATAGTAAGCTAGTAAGAAATGAAGGACAACTCAAGTAACAAGTAGTTAGGTACCTATCTACGTGCTATAAATATTGGTTTGGTTTTTGTGTTAGGTTTTTGTATCTTTTTATTGTCACGTGTGAATGAGGTATTTTTGAGGTTTTTTGTGTTGTGTGTAAACCTTGGTATTTAACAGACAAATCAATAAATCTTTAAATAACTTTCCACTCTCCGAATATAATAAATACCCTTTATCCATGTGCACATATTATACAATTAAAATAAGTCACGTATTAATTGTTTTTGTGTTCAATTCGTAGTATTTAATTTAATTTATTTATGTTTAATTTAATGTAAATCGAATTTAATAATTTTCTTATTAAGTTCTGCAAGTATTTTAGTTTTTATTATTGTTAAAGGTTTTTCTACGGTTTTGTTTGAGTTTTCATGTACGAGTAGTAGATAGTCAGTAAGCCGTGTAGATAGTCAATGCAATCATAGATCAATCGAATGGTTGTACCTGCAGAGGTGTGGATAATCCGTCTAGTGGATCGGGAATCTCCATCGGCGAACGATATTTGTAATTTCAACGGCAATTGCTACTCGTGGATGACACTACATCGTTGGTTCCCAAACTTATTATGCCCACCAATTTTCGTGTATGAATTTAAAAAACTGGTAATTTAATTTATTAATTTATTTATTGAGTTCAAAGAAATACATATTTATTTCATGAAAATAAAACAATAACTTTGTTTATAACCACGAGATTTTATTTCATTTTAGTAGGACAGACCGGTTTCGCTTAACACAAGCATCATCGGGTTACAAAATTAAACTAAATGTTATAGAGATACTAGACTCTAATTACATAGTATTAGTATTACACAAATTTAGAAATAGAAAACATTAGTACAGTTTTGTTTCAGTGAGGATAGACTTAATGTAATAGTAGAATTAGATATCATGAAAACCGAAGAAACATAATTTTCACCACCAAATGTCAACTAAAATGACATTATGAATAAATTAGAAATAAAAAACATTAGTACAGTTTTGTTTCAGTGAGGATAAACTTAATGTAATAGTAGAATAAGATATCATGAAAACCGAAGAAACATAATTTTCACCACACAAGTGTCAACTAAAATGACATTATGAATAAATTAGAAATAAAAAACATTAGTACAGTTTTGTTTCAGTTAGGATAAACTTAATGTAATAGTAGAATAAGATATCATGAAAACCGAAGAAACATAATTTTCACCACACAAGTGTCAACTAAAATGACATTATGAATAAATTAGAAATAAAAAACATTAGCACAGTTTTGTTTCAGTGAGGATAAACTTAATATAATAGTAGAATTAGATATCATGAAAACCGAAGAAACATAAATTTCACCACACACGTGTCAACTAAAATGACATTATGAATAAATTAGAAATAAAAAACATTAGTACAGTTTTGTTTCAGTGAGGATAAACTTAATATAATAGTAGAATTAGATATCATGAAAACCGAAGAAACATAAATTTCACCACACACGTGTCAACTAAAGTGACATTATTAATAAATTAGAAATAAAAAAAACATTAGTACAGTTTTGTTTCAGTGAGGATAGACTTAATGTAATAGTAGAATTAGATATCATGAAAACTGAAGAAACATAATTTTCACCACACAAGTGTCAACTAAAATGACATTATGAATAAATACTATTTTTAAAACTGCTTTTGGATAATTGTAAATATCTCTCCATTAAGCTATATAATTCATTTCCACCGGCCATAAAAAAATATATAAAAAATGCAAATAATTTCAAAAATTAAATCCAAACCTGGCTCAAAGAAATAAAAAAGAGGCGTTATCCAACATTTTTTTTTTTATATAAATACCTCACAAGAGTCCCAACTACTCCCAACCGTCTGGAGCCAGTGAGACTATGGCATTCCCAATTAGGGAATATTGTGAGGCTGAAGGTATTGGGGAGGGGAAGGAGAAGGGGAAGAGGAAGGTTGGGAATACCTGGCTATTCAGATCTGGTCACCAAACACAGCTAAAAGCCATTTCAAGCAACGTTTCAATTCTGAATGGTGGTCTTTCACCAGGGCGATACTGAGAGTATCTTCCACTCTGGAACGTGCGCAAATATATTCTATATTATTTTTTATGAATTAATTGTGAAACAACACAAATTAATTAAATAAAAATTACTTGCGCACGCCGGGATTTGAACCCGCGACCTTCGGATTCGTAGTCGAGAGCCTTACCCCTCGACCATGGAGGCCGTCAAATATTAATATTAAAATTAATATTAAAAAAAAATCTTCGTAGGAGCTTTAAAACAATCAGTTTTTAAATAAAACCTAGTGCGCCTCACTCACCGCAGGAACCCCTAGTATAGTGGATAAAACTCTTCAAAACACAATGTCTAGAAATTGTTACAAGAAATACAAAAAAAATATTAAATTTGTTTTATAACCAGAATGTGTGGTATCATTGTTCAATCATTGGTTTCAACTCGTCATTTGTGGAATTTTTTTTCGGTTTCGCGTTTCATTTAGGATTTGTTAATATGATCTTCTTCAATAATTAAATATTACAGCGGGGTTTATAAGCTTCAATAAGTTATTCAAATAAATTTATTTTTTAGTATTCCAACTGCAATTTCACAATTATAAGGTCCATCAAACTTAACGCTACCATCGACCAACACCCACACTGCATCGATATACAAAATTAAATATAATGGCGTCATTATTAATAAATTAATTAAAAATATATAGACAAATGATAAACATAGAACACAATAATGTAAGATTTGACAAATGATAAACATAGAACACAATAATGTAAGATTTGACAAATTATAAACATAAACAAAAATTAATTGAAATAGGAAAGTAATTAATCAAAAATATTAATAAAAAATTATTATTAATCATTGAATAAGAAATTGATATTAGAAATTATTTTTATTATTAATATTAATATGAAAATAAATTCCAGAGACAGCTATTTAAAAAAATATTTGATTATTGATTATATTTAATTCGCTATTAATACTTTTTCTGATTTCTAAAATTTCACATTAGTGTAATTGTAAACCGGTTGTATTTGTATGTAAATTTTTTAAACCTTTATTTATAAAAAAAAAAGATTGGTTTCTAAAATATGATTTACAAATTCATAATAAATGTTATTATTTAAACACGTTAGGTGTTCCTTAACTCTAATACTGACATTTCTACAAGTCTTTCCTATGTAAAATGAGTTGCAATCGCTACAAATGACATTATTATTTTTTAGTATTCTATAGGTTCCTGATGACGAAAGCATCGCTTCCGAAACATGTTGATATGTGTATATTAATAAAGTGGTGAATACATTCTTTTAGTCCTTAATAATCCCAGTTTTTAATCCGACACCTCGGGGCGGGGCCCGTGGCAGTGGTATATTAGCTCCGCCATGGAGGTTGCCACTTTTGTCTTGCCTAGCCATTCAAATCGTCTATGTCTATATGGAGCAGGTTAAATTATCTTTTGTATGCTATTTTATAGGCGTTCGTATAAAGACCGTGGCACAATAACCCAGATCGCGAACCGTTATCTCAATCTCTTAGAAAAGCTTGGAACTCGCAAATATGTTCAGTTTACGATTCCCGTTATGGGCGTTTGGCTTCTGAAAGTTATGGTCCCACATCACTTATCATTCCAACCGGCTCCAGAACAGAATGCAGAAAGCAGAACGTAGAATCTCACATCTAACCCGAAACGTTTCGCGTTACAATGGGATTGTCGGAATCCTACAGAAGCGCAGATTGCAGATGCAGAGTGCAGTCGACTGGGTGGACTCTGTGTCTCATTGGTTATTCCGACTCCCTTGCTAAACTCACGCTTTGGGTTTGTTAATCCCGCAGAGCTGTCTGCGCTAGCGCGCTCACTGCTTTGCCTACGTGCTCTGCTCTGTGGGATATGGGTCTCCGACAATGGAGAGGAGTACAATGATCTCTGCCTCATCAGACAGACTGTTCTGGCTATGGCCAGGATGTGACTTATACACTTGCTAGATTATTGCAGAATTCTAACTTGGCTTTTATATTGGAAGTTACTCAGTATCATCATGGAATGCCACCATTCAGAATTTAAAGATTGTTTTAAATGACTTCCTTACTTCAGTTTTCCTTCGCCTCCTTATTTTCTTTAGCCTCACAACATTCTCCAAATAGGGTGCCATCGTTCCATTAACATTGACTGTAATTAGGATTCTTGTCCAATATCACATATAAGGTTAGCTTGTGTATGAAAACCTTCTTGTTGATTTTACTAGCTGGGGCTTAAGTCTGTATCTATTGCGTTAGCTAACGCAAGTTAAATCGGTCATAAATAACACATTTTGATAGTTTGGTGGTCTGTATCGCGCTAACAAACCATTTTTATTCACGCCCAGAAGGCTTTAACATGTTGATACATTTATCACATAGTTATACAAAGGAGTATGATAAGATGTATGTTACCTGTTGTTTGCTGATGATGCGGTGCTGATTGCTAACAGTATGAAAGATCTACACTCCCTCGTATCCAGGGTGAACCAAGTATGTATTAAGAATGAGCTAATGATGGATGTAAGTTAGTCTAAAGTTATGTTCTTTGAAAGAGAGAGTACAAAAACAGTGTCCAATATAGTTATGAATGATGAATACTTGTAGCAGGTTGATGAGTTTGTATATTTGGGAAGTATGTTAACGAGGGATGGAAAGACTGATAGGGATATCGAAAGAAGGGTGAATGCAGGAAACTCCATTAATGGAGGACTGAACGCGGTTGGCGATAACAAAAAGTTGTCCAAAGAAGCGAAGCTAGCAGTCCGCAATGGAGTGCTGATACCAACCCTGATGTATGGCAGTGAGGCATGGAATTGGCAGAGGAAGGATGAAAGTAAACAGAATGCCGTAGAATTGAGATCTCTGAGGCGAATGTGTGGTAAAACCATGTATGATCGTGCGAAAAATATTGAGATTCGTAAAGAATGCACGGCTGATGTAAGCGTAATGAGTAAGATTTAGAAAGGGACACTTAGATGGTTTGGGCATGTAGAGCGAATGAAGGAAGAAAGCGGTGTAAGAAGAATATATGACCCGAATGTGAACGGAAAAAGAAGCCAGGAACGACCGACTAAAACGTGGCACGATCAAGTGAATCAATTAAAGTCGGAATAATAGAAGACAATGTATGAGAACGATGTATGAACGTGAATGAAACAAGAAGTGTATGCCAAGATCGAGTTGTTTGGCGGTCCGTTCTTTCTGCCTAACCTTGCGGAGAAACGGCGTGATGGTTAATTAGTTAGTTAGTATGATAATATAGTACACACAATAATAATTAGAGTGTAAGAGTAGTAAGCAGGTACAATATAAGTAAGTAGTTACAGCTTAATGAACGACAGTTTTACCTGTGGTTACATTATAACAGCAGGTTGTACAAAAGAGTATAACAAGTGTTTTAGCGCATAATATAATAACTCGTATAAAAGAAGTAAGAAAGTAGAGATTATGTAAGTAACTAATTACAGCGCAATGGGTGGGTAATAGGTTTATAATTATTATAGTGTTGTAAAGCGTGTTTACAATACAGCAAACCTTTATTCCGCCCGATTGAGTGTTTTATATAAACATAACATAATAAATAGACCGATAAAAAGGGTAACATGAAAAAACTTTAATTTAGTAAAATAAAAATTTAATAAAAACATTCAAATAAAAGTTAGCGTTAAGACACAAATTCGTAACACAAACGCAAGAGACGACGATGCGTTTATAAAAACTGTCAAAATATGTTACGAATTTTTTAAGAAAAAATTAAAATACTTTTTACAAGAAACTAATTTCTTATATTATAAGTTCACTTGGAAAAAATGTATATATGTTTATAATAATAATAATAATATATTTTTATATACATACATTATATAGATATATTTTATTTCTAAACATTTACTTTTATTTTTTAAATTAGTGTATAGACACCAGAACATCAAGTTCATGGTACTACTGCTGAAATTATTTAGTGTGTAACAATAAATATTAGTACTCCCTCCCTAAACACGAGAATTTCTCAATTACGGAGGTATTAAATTTGTAAAAAGGGAAACTAAAAGGATTATTTAAATAATAAAAAATAAAAAAATTGTACTTAAAAAAAATTCTCATGGCCGATTTAAGTTGCTCTAGTTACCTCCGTTCATTAATTACCACACGACTAACTAACGACATTATTTTCTAAAAGTAGTGTATATTGACAGTTCACTGAAGCTCATCTGACACCCGAGGCCTCAGAAGCCGCGCTAAATCTGGCGACTTTATCGCCGCTTCGTGACGATTGATGACATTTTATCGATCGACCGTGTCATGTCTTCGTTGAATCGTTATTCAAATCAGCCACGCGGGTGTCTGCATCGCTGTAATTATCACATTTATTTATCTGTGTAGTATATCAGTATATTTCTAATTATTATTGATTCATCGATTTGTAATTTAATTTAGCAGTGTGTTCTAATGCTCCAATATGCGAATACCTGTCTATTCCCTGATATTTGTAACGAACAACAAACACATTATTAGCTCCATCGCCATCAATAACACAATAACATCAGCGATAACACCGGCAATAATGTGCTCCGCGACGGAATACAAAATACCCATAAAGCAGAACAAGGCATTAGCGATATATCTGCATGACTGTAATGTTTGACTAAGCAAATACTGCATAATACTCAGCTCCAGCACTCGTGAAACACGAGACTACATGAGACTACAATGTCGTAGCACCTTCGCCTGGCGTTTGTATTATTATTTTACGACTCTTTACGTCTTACGAGACTCTTGTCACGATCAGTGCTAAGATTGAAACGGAGCAAACCGGGGTGCCGTTCCGGTTTTGTAAAATCTGTCAAAACCTACCGCGGATAATAATAATAATATCTGTTTATTAGAAACACGCATTCTTTAACATTAACATTTAAGAAAGCCTTGACTGCCCAACTAGGAACAATTCCCGTTTCAGGACAGTCAAATTGACAAGTTTAGTTCCTATTAAGTGTCATTATAGATAAATAGAAGAGAAAAAGCTATTATTGTCATAGTATGGTAATATAATATATCTAGAAAAATAGTAATAATTATGTATAAAGAGATTATGTATATGTGTTTGAAAGGTAACTGGTTGGTGCTGAGGAAAAAAATGCGTTTAAAATTGAGAACTAAAAAAGGGTAATATTATTGAGTAATATTTATAAGATCGAGATTATGACAGATTTCACAACAAAACGGTCATATTCCATATTCACATAGTGAAAAAACGCTTTATTCCGTACCTGACTGTTTAAAATATCGGTAACCCAGACTTAAAACTGTATTTGAGAATGTTGCTGATTCTTTGTTACACTTTCTCTACTTTCATATATATATATATATTACAGTGACTCCACACAGGAGATCCTGAGGGATGTAATTTCCCTCAAGGCCTATATCAACTTTGGGGATGCTGTGTGGAGGGTCTTTTAGAGGATAGAAAAGTGTGAACTTGAGTTTTGAAGAGACCCATTTTGTAGGATGGAGGAAACACAGAGGCCGGCAAATCATTCCACAATCGAGCTGTTATGAACATATTTCCAATTTTTTTTTCATATTCTTTAATTTTATCTTTATTCTTTAATATCTAACATATCGTAGACCTGTTTATATCATACGAACGGCCGATTGAAGCATAAGACTCTCCATTTTCAGAGCGTTTTATTATATCCATCTTCGTTTCGATTGTATGAAGTTTATGGGTTCTTGATTTTTTTTAGCCATATCTACTTCGCAGTTTCTTCGTTTCTCACTCATGTTAAATCGGGTACGAAATATTTGAAACAAAACCCGCAGAACAATGCGAACAGTACGTGCGCTGACGCCAGACTTGCCGAGATCAGACGGGAGTCTGTACAAATTAGTACATACAAACGCATGCGTTCGGACTCGCTCGCGCTCGTGTGTTAATGCATATGTGCGAACAGAACGTAACACTTTTCACAGTACGTATCTGCGTGGAAATAAAGCATTTTTTTATTATCGCAAAAAAAACGATTTTTCAAAAATGTGCGAAATAGCGAATTGTGCGAGAGTCGAATGTGCGAAAGCCGAGGTCCGCCTGTAATTCTAAGTAACTCTTTGTTTAGAATATGTATTAAACATATATGTTGAAAGCCTCGACCTTTCGTGTGTTAGTTAAATAATAGTACCAAATAAAGGGATCGAAACGCTAATCTAGTCTCCTTTAATGGAAGCTATCTTCCCAACAAGCCCTCCATTGATATGCTTGGTGTAACCTCAAGTGACCAGCTCAGGTATGGGGGCTGAGAGTAAAGTTAGCCTCTCAGAAACTGTGCGTACTGTACAGATCCCGCAGATACTTTAATAATACACAACCGCTGACCCTGTAGACTGTAGAATTTGGCAGACACCTCTGGTCGGGAGCCCCAAAATATCTGAAAAAACCCTTGACTCTGCGCAGAAATGGGCGGTTCGTTAGATATATTCGCCTATCTTAACAAACGGATTGCAATCTTTGTAGCACGGACGTCAGGTGGGAATGCTGTCCTTATTCTACCAATATTTTAATGGAAGATGCTCTGGGGAACTATCGTCATTGATCCTTTCGAGAACGGGCCGCTTCTGCGCTTCTTGAGGGAAATTATTTCCCTCATGGCCACCTGTTTGGAGTTATTGTAAAAATAAAAGCACCTCAAAAAATTGCATCGGTTTGAGAATTTCTCTGTTCCGGTTGATAAAACTAAACTTGTCGAATACGAGCACTCATCCACAGGAACTAAGAGCCAACGTAGAGAAAGTACAGAGTGGCAGCTACTAAATGTGGATTCAAATCCCTACTCCTGCGAACGGAACACGATGTCGCTGTTCAGTGTTCATAGTAATCCAACCATTCCGACCGACCGACCCGCGTAGAATCCGATTGTCGCCGTCCTGACAACGTAACATTAATATGCCGCCAACTAGAGTTATACGCTAGATCTATTTAACAAATGACTACCTTGTAGTTACAGGCTTCTCCCTAGTTTATCGGAATCTTATTACCAAATGAATAATTGAAAAATATGAAGCAAACGAATAGTAGAGTGCACGTACCACTATTATTTAAGACCCCGCAATACCCTCCGAGCAGAAAGTGAACATTGTTTGAAAATGAGATATGTTAATACGGAAGAGAGAGATACACGGTCGTTTTAAAAATATTTAATTAAACACGATATATTTTGAATAGAACTAACTAACTGACTAACCATCACGCCGTTTATCGCAGGGGTAGGCAGAAAGGACGTACCGCCAAACAACTCATTTCTTGCTTCATTCACATTCATGCATCGTCTCATACATTCTCTTCTATTATTCCGACTTATGACGTGGCCCTACTCAAGCATTTGATTCACTTGATCGTGCCATGTCTTCCTCGGGCCTCGCCGGCTTCTTCTTCCATTCACATTCGCGTCATATATTTTTCTTATACTCCTTTCCTCATTAATTCACTCTACATGGTCATACCATCTAAGCGTCCCTTTCTTAATCTTACTCATTACGCTTACATTAGCCTTGCATTCTTAACGAATCTCAATATTTTTCACTCAATCATACGAGGTGTGTTCAAAAGAAAAGGTGAATTTTGAATTTTCGCGGGCTGTGTACATTCGATTATCGATTTTTTTTGTTATGTTGGTACACATATGTTAGCATTATCAGCCATTTTGGATTAGTGGTTTGTTTTTGACAACTGGAAAGGTTAGTCACGTTTTTGTATGTTCTTCGATTTTTTACTTTTGAAAAAAATGGATCAAAGAATGTGTATTAAATTTTGCGTTAAAAATGGAATAAAGTGCTCCAACGCACGTAAAATGTTGACTGTGTCATTCGGCGAGTCTAATTTGTCTCAAAAAAGTGTATATAAGTGTTACAAGCGCTTCACAGAAGGCCGAGAAGATGTTAATGACGATGAGCGTCCTGGAGTTGCAACCACGTCAACAAACGAAGAAAACATCGAAACAGTGAAGAAAATTGTTTTGGAAAATCGTCGAATCACTATTAGGGAAGTTGCAGAGGATGTTGGCATATCAATCGGCTCATGCCATGCAATTTTCTCGGATGTTTTGGGCATGAAACGTGTGGCAGCGAAGTTTGTTCCGAAATTGCTAAATTTTGAGCAAAAGCAACGTCGCATTAGTATCGCTCAGGAGTTGTTGAATGACCTCAACGACGATCCAGATTTGCTCAAAAGGGTCATAACTAGTGATGAAACGTGGGTATATGGCTATGACGTCGAAACCAAGGCCCAATCATCCCAATGGAAGTGGCCAGAAGAGTCAAGACCGAAAAAAGCACGCCAAGTTCGATCAAATGTGAAGGTTTTGCTCACTGTTTTCTTCGATTACAGTGGCGTGGTGCATCATGAGTTCTTGCCAACAGATCGTACGGTTAATAAGGAATACTATAAGGAAGTTATGCAACGTTTGCGTAACTACGGCTCAAACGATCGGAATTGTGGAAAAACAAATCATGGTGTTTGCATCACGATAATGCACCAGCTCACACATCAATGCTTGTTTGTGATTATTTTGGCCAAAAACAACACCGTAATCATGCCTCAACCACCGTATTCAGATTTGGCTCCCTGCGACTTTTTCCTATTCCCGAAACTGAAGAGACCAATGAAAGGAAAGCGTTTGGCCACAATTGATGAGATAAGGTCAGAATCGAAGAACGAGCATGGAGAAGAACGAGAAAAAAAATTAAAAAATGAGAAAAACGAGCATGAACGAGAATTTTATGGCCATACCGAAAAGCGCATTCCAGAAGTGCTTCGAGGATTGGAAGAAGCGCTGGCATAAGTGCATAAGTTATATTTACTAAACCTTTAATTAAAAAAATAAATACAGTTTGGGTGGGCATTTGGGCGTCAAATCCAAAATTAAGTTATGCATGAAACAGGCACCGCAGCCGTTCCTCTTAACAGTTACATGGATTTTCCAAATCTCCATATCTTATGATGGAGTTGCCCTTTTTTCATCTTTTTATGCAGAAAACATTAATTTATATAGGTACATATTTTGACATATCGAGTGATTACTTGGTTGTATTAACCGGTGAAGTTTCCACTAATCATTTTTTTTCCAAAAATTTTATCGAAATAGAAGAAAAAAATAACATATCGATAGCTAAATCGAAAAATAATATGATGTATTCATCTAGTTTCTAAAAAACACTAAATTAAATTAATTTTTAATAAACACATATATATATGATTAAATCAAACTATATAAAAAGTAGTGTAAGCAAGGTGATAAATATATACAAAATAAAATAAAGAAAAACAGCACAATGAGAATGAATCTAAGATAAATGAATAAAATAAATTAACAACGCCCAGCAGTTTATAATTAACATTGCGATGAAAGAAATCTAGTTTGCATTTAGTAAGGTTAATTTGGAAAATATCAACAACTGAAGTGAAGGCATAATAATATAATAATGTTAATTGGTTCATTTGTATAGCGCCGTTTTTTGTAATAAAATCACCTCAAGGGCGCTGTACAAACATTACTTACTATTATTATGTACAAACACATACAGAAACATACTTACCTGCACTTGGCAGGTCACTCCAGATTAACACGTTAAATTATAGTTTTTTGGCTTGAGAAGATATGATTTTGGACGCACGGGACACAATATTAGAAAACACTGCACATTGCATGATATTACTGTGTAAATCTTATTTGTTATTGATATTATATTTATTGGAAGGTTATTGCCAAAGAAGAGTTGATATTTATATGAAATATTAATGTTATTTTTTAGTTTTTTTGTTACAATTTAGGACTGGAACAGATTTTTAAAATGACCAAAAAAGCTAAGAAAAAAAATGCCTGGTATATATGCCTTATGCACAGCGTTTTTGATGATTTTAGCTAGGAATTTTTGGACGAATATATTTATTCTATCCTCTCGTTTTAGTGAATTCTATTATTTTACGTTTTTTACGTTATGCGCTTAAATTAGTTGGATTATCCTAGAAATTCGGCCAAACCTTACAATTGTCATGGTTTCCCATTTTCCCCTTTTTGGTTTATTTTTGCTTCTTTAAAATGCAGAATTGCATCGTGACCTGTGACTGTAGTCCCTAAAGCTATTTTGAATGCTTTTGATATTATTTCTTTTAAATTACCAGCGCTTTTACGAACCCCCTTCAATATCGCGCCTGAGACCCGATTATTTCAATCCTGTTCCTTGTACTGGCTCTGCCTAATGCTCCTTTATAATATCGTCCATCAAATGAAGAGTTTGGCATCGGAATCTGCCATCAAATACCTTAGAATATTTCTTAGAGCCAGTTGGAGCCGTTTGTAGCCGTTGGAGGCCACCTGTCCTGCCTTTGTACGAATGGTAGGTGTTACACATTGGGAATGGTATTGGAGGAAGCAGTGGGCTCGAGCAAGTTGCAGCCATCGGCGCGCGTCACTCACTCTCTTTACTTACACCGGTGATTCTCAAAGTGGGGGGGGAGGGCAATTAGAAGGCGTTGAATTAATATAGAGGACTAAAATATCACTCTAAATTTTGGCCTTTGTTTATACATTTTTACATGGTTGCAATAATATGTTTACTTTTTACGTTGTTTAAGTTGTTTTTCTTTTTCCAAAACATAATCTGTCTACATATATGTATAAAGAACAGTGTTTATTTGTTTGGTTTTTATACAAATCTAGTTTTATTCCGAGCTTGAATAAATTTTGCAAACTTGACCTTAAAAACAAGAGAAACCTCACTGTCTACACAAGATTTCGGAAAACTACCTCTAACCCCAGAGAGTTTTTTTACTTATTGATGAAATTTTTCACCCTTGACGAGAATAAGAGGAACATTATTGGATAGTGGTAACCGTAAGGGTGACGGTAGAGCTAAGGCTAATACTAAAGCTAAGGTTAAGACAAAGGGTTAGGGTAAGGATAAGGATAAGAGTAAGGGTGGTAGGAGGTAGGGGTATATTTGGGGTAGAGGTAAGGATGGGTATAGAAGTTACACGTCACAACCTCGAAATTTTACTCCAAAACGTTCATAACCTCGTACAATGCCTGATACTTGAACTAGTAATAAATAAAATCGTAATCCTTCAATTCAAAATCCCCTCCGGGGATGTCCAAGGACCAGAAGGGTGAAATAAGTTTGGGAAGCTCTGGTAACACAACACGAGTCGCTCGTAGCTCGGACAGCTGGTTTATGTTCCGCTTCACTTCCCTCACCAGTCAATAACACAATAACCCACAATCATTAGGCGCGTACCTATTGCATTCCTCAATACTTCTGCCTTCTGCAGCCCTTTGTCGGAGCTCTTTTCTGTTTCTGCTTTTATCCTGGCAATCACTATTTGTCGCGGCAGTTGATGGTGTAATTGGACGGAAAATTTTGCATTAATTAAATAATCTATATTTTACGGTTCCCCTTTTCGACGTTTGAATGGTTGCTAAACACATTGTTGATAGGCTTCGTTTAAACGGTTTGCAATCAATACTTTATTTTTATGCGATAGCACGCGACCTCTATTCGGAATCGAAATATCGCTTGAAATGACAGTAGCCAGTTATTTCCCAACCTTCCTCCCCCATCTCCTTTCCATCCTCACTCTCTCCAGCCCCACAATACACCCCAATTGGTAATTTATTTATTTATTTAATATCAACAGTATAAATATACCATAAACAATAATCGCATGTCGCAGTTACTACAACTACAAGCATAAGAACAAATAATTTTAAACAGTAACTATTAAATGTGGCATTAGGTCCTACAATGGCAGACAATACAATGAGAGTATATAAAGAATAAAGGTTTATGAAGAATATAAAAGTAAACGATATGCGTACATGTAAAACATACGGTAAACTTAGGTTAAAATAATATTAATTGAAAAGATATGACAGTATAGCCTTCTTGTACTTACTTTCCGTGTATGTCTCTTAAATGAACTGTAAACAACTACTAAATATTAATTATGGTTTTGGTTGATTGTAATATAGGCTAGATTAAGGTTTAAAGGGAATACGGATAACCGAGCACTAACCGAATGATTTCCACAAGAACGATAGTAGTTTCCATTCTAGCGAACGAGAGCATCAAATAACTAACTATCACATTACAGTGTAGCCATTCATAATGTTGGTTAGGGAAAGTAGGGACTGGATAAATAGTCATTAAGGTAGGAACCAACCACATTATTGCAGAACCTAACCCATATTCTATACTAGCTGAAGTACCCGGCATTGCCCGAGTACGATTTTATTATTTTTATTTTTTATGTGATACGTGATTTTACGTGATTTTAGTCCCAGCTGCTCCCAACCGTCTGGA
This sequence comes from Halesus radiatus, assembly GCA_022606495.2. Lineage (NCBI taxonomy): Eukaryota > Metazoa > Arthropoda > Insecta > Trichoptera > Limnephilidae > Halesus > Halesus radiatus. Next base: position 30,186 of record JAHDVE020004090.1, read on the forward strand.
GCCAGTAAGACTATTGCATCCCCAATTGAGGTATGTTGTGAGGCTGAAGGTATTGAGATGGGAAAGAGGTAGGTGGGAAAGTACCTAGCTATGCCGATCTGTTCACCAAACATGGCTAAAGCCATTTCAAGCAACGTTTCGATTCGGAATGATGGTCTTTCACCAGGGCGATTCTGACAGTATCTACCACCCAGTGGTTTGGAACAAAGTTGTGATGTGTTACTCTTACCCCTACTCAGTAATTTTCCTCTTATTTTAATCGTCAAATGTGCATAATTTCTATACCAAAATTCGAATTTAAGGGGGTGATTTACCGAAACCTCATGTAGACAGTGACCTTCCTCTTGTTTTGAAGGTCGAGTGTGCAAAATTTTCTCTAGCTCGGAATAAAACTTTAGATTTGTATAAACAAAAACACACCCACACACAAACAGTATTTTTTTTTAAATATGTATGTAGATTTTAATTTCTATATATGTTCCTAAGGCACGAACCGCTCAGTGGCACGGACGTCATCTAATTATTATCTTTTATATTTTAAAGTTGCTGAGAAACTTTGGTAAACGTGCAAATTTACCTAAGTTTTTACAATAATCTTGATTTACTTACTAAACCTTTAACGTTACGTTATTTACCAAATAAGCATGTATCTACACAAATTGGCTTCATACTTAGGTACGTCATTTTGAGCTTATTTGTGAAAATATCCAACAAAGCTTTGAAGACCTCTTAAGAGGATCAACTTCGGGAAATTCTAACGAAATCACGCACTCTTTATGCAGGTGGCGAAAAGGTTGAAATTCCCGCTTAACACCGGCCGCATGTTTCGATTTATCAACAAAAAAAGACTTTTTTTTAAATTTTATTTTGTAAAGCTCAGGCATAAATATTAAAATGTTTTTCGGTCGTATTTAAAAAAAAAACTTAATTTTCCGCAATTAACAATTTCACAATATCCGAAAAAGGGTTCGTAAGTACGAGGTTTCGCACTTTAGACACTTTATTTTTTTCTATGGTAAAGGTGTTTTCTACTTGCAGTATTTTTTAAAATCATCTATGATATTTCTTGGCCTTCAAATTTTCAAATCAAAAACATATGATTTTTCATTACTTGCATTGCATCGCTTTAATCAATAAAAATGCGGCACCAAGCATAATATTATAGAATTTAACAATAAATATTTTAATACATCACTGTTGAGATGTCTACCTTTCAGAGTTAGTTTTAAACATACATAAAGTAATCGTGTGTGCATTGTCCTGCTAGTAGACTTTAAGAACAATGTGTAATTAAAAGCGCCTCTAGAAGGGCTAGAGGCGCCCGGGCCCTGTGCCGGAACTCGCGACCGCTAGAATCACTCCCCCATAAAACTATATATTCGTATATATCAATAAACGGTGATTCTGAATGTGTATAAGTTTTATTTATTATACGTAGAATTTAAAAATCGTTATTTAAAAGCGAATAAAAAGCCATCTAAATTCGTAAATCCAAGACAAGTAAACTGAAGATTGAATAAATAGATTCACGCAATTATTTTCAGCATGTGACGTCATTTTCACCGTGTGCTATCTATTTAACACTTCTAAAGTATGACAAGACACCGTATTGTTTGGATATGATTTCAATATTTTTAACCTTTTTTTTTTAAACCTTTTTTTAAGCAAACCATATTGTTTATTTTTAATTTTTGGTCAATCTTTTGGTGCCATAATTGATTTGATAGCCAAAGTAAATGCCTTGTGTCGATTATTACTATCCATAAACAATGAAACAAAATGACATTCATTTGCAAATTTTATTTCATTCGGTACAGTTATTTTTTCAAAACGTATCTAAATAATAAAGTTCCTAAGTCGGTGCCTACTTGTGTTTTCCATTTAGAAAATATTCTACCCAAATAAACCATCTTCTTTTGAATATGTAATCTGTTATTTCACTTCAAGTGCGCTTTACATGTAATAAACTCAAAAATAACGAATATTGATATTCTTATATTAAACAGTGGTGTAAACGCACGTATTTCTTGAATAAATTAAACAATAATGATTACCTAAGTCCATTCAGTGGTATTCCTACAGTGCTCCTTTCATATTCTATTTAAACATCCATAATTAATCGAGTACTGTATAACAAACATACCATAATATAACTCATCTTTTAAGAAAAAAATGGAATCAATTAGCGCTTCGCACCTGCGTTCAATGTTCCTTTATTTCCTGCTGAATCTGCCAAAGCATCGTCTATTGTACCCGCCCGCAGGTAACAAACACAACAGCCGTCGCTGCAGTACCTACAGACTACACACCAATCACCATACACTGGGCAGTTGAAGCAGGACCCGGCCGGGGAAGACAGGGCAGGTAGGGTCAATTAGCGAGTGCGGCCCATGAATCCTCAATGAAGCCCTCCAGTTAATTACCTTCATTTGTATTCTACATTCTACACTCGCGTATTATTATTTCCTTACGCGTACCCACTGCTGCCGTACAGCGGCATAGTAATCCATTAACACGAGGATTGCGAACAAGTGTGAGCTGTAGATATCACGCCGCATATAAGTGACTGTATTTTCATATTTGACAGCCAAAAAACGTCACTGTTTAACCTCTCGGATCTCCTAGTGGTTTACGCCACATACTGCAATGTACTCGTTAAAGTCGTCCTTATCTCCTTTAGTATAACGGTTAGATATATAGTTTGTGCCGAATTAGAAAGAGGGAAAACCAGTTAAACACAAAATATTCCGAATAATTATAATAAATACCCAAAAGCAGTAGATCGCAATCGCTTGTTTTTACGTGCGCGGTATACCGATTGCGGTGCTTCAATTTACTCTAGTTATGTCTAGCTATCTATGTTATCATTAAAAGCAATATGTTAACTACTCATTAGTAATATTTTTTCTTCGTTTGTGAAATTTATTCCTGTGAAACTTTCATAATTCATAAAGTCATTACTCTTTTGGAACGCCATTGTGCCTTTCGAATGACGTTTTCAACTATGTATTTTTGTAATTGCCACCTTCGGAAGTGATAATTCATTAAAGTTCGCATTATATTCAGTAAAAACATGTAACAATTCTGTACAAAATAAATTATTTCTAAACGTTTCCGTGTAGCGCATCATTTGTCAACGCATAAATTGTATGACGAATGTTAACGCAATAGAGGTTAGGTTTATTTTAAATGCAATGTTTTGATTTAAGTAGGACCATAATTAATGTATTTTTACCAGTTGTTATTTTGATTGAGTTTAAAACAACTAGCAATACCGCTTTCAAAAAATGTTCCAACCGGCGTGAAAATAGTGTGGTTGAAGTCATTGATTTATTTTCTATTGTTTTTTTGTATAAAACGTGAAAAGTAAATTAGTATAATTATATATGGTTTTTTTTAGTTTTGTATCAAGTGATATAATTAGGATTTACATGAAAAATAATGAAGGGTAAGCGACATAGTTTTTTTTAAAATTAAATTTTAAATACTTTTAATGGCATTTGCACATTTCTAATATTAACTTCTAAAATAATCTTTCATCTGCTTTTGAAAACAGTACTTCATTTTGGGATACGTTTACTAACACGAGAAATTTTTCGATGATATTATCAATTCGACAGGTCATTATAACTGACAAGCTTCGATAGCTCTCATAGAATCTCAATTCTGGACTGGCGGCGAAGTTAATCTGGAGAACCAGATGAGAAAAGAGAGACTGAAAGAGAAACACGAGGTTGCCACGGAAATTGAATAAGCCTACCTTGTTTGCGGAAATCCTCTAGCACTTCTTTCACCTCACTGAAACTTCACTAATCCAGAATTGGCCAGATGCCCCGGTCGCAGCGATGAACACCTTTGTTAACTCCTCGACGAGCGTTGAGATCTGTCTTCGGCCCTTTCTTGTTCCAGTGACAATAGGAATCGGATCGGGTAGGGAGGGGTGGGTAGTCGACAATTATGCATTTAAGATGCCAAAACATGACTTCTAAACTAATTTCAGGAACCCGAGGGTTGAGACAAAATCTCGTTTCCTTTCCCTACCCATACGTCAAAGATATCTTCGTAATGCACATGTTGCTACTGTTTGGACGATCGGAGACACGTGCCGGACAGCGATCATCCAACTTGACGTCATTGTCATTCTATCTTTTTATCGCATTCGGTTTAGATGCTACTGGCAATCGCTTCTCCTTATGAGGGCTGGGTTGATGTGCTGGATTGAATTCACTGACTGGTTTGATCACAATATCTGTGTAATGTACATTTATAATTATTTTACTATTATTTATTTTCATACTTAAAATTGTTCAACATCCAAACCCAATACATGGAAAGTGAAAAGTACAAACGTCCTGCTTAAACTGATTAATTTTTTTCTTCTCCATTTAGGGAGCATACGCTGGTCAATAGATATGTACACTTTTATATAAAACCTTCATATGTAATTCATTATTACTCTACTAAAAACTGCATATCACACTTAAAAAAAAAATTGTATTTTTGCTTTATGGATTCTTTTATAATCCTTTATCTGTCTGGGGTTTATAACAATATCCTAAGAATTGTATAATACCCTTCATCTCTATCTAACTAGTACTACTGCGCTTTGGCCTTATTACTGTTACCATCTCATGGTTTGATTTACTTGACTGAATTTATCTTACATTATTTGTACTCTTTGGGAAAAGATCTTAACTGGTTTAAAAACCCTAACCAAGGAAAGGAAAAGGGACAAACATTTGGTTATAAAGAATTTACTAATGTTACTTTTTGTAAAAAAGATGTTCGGGTCTTATCATTTTCAGTTCGTATGTTATCTTTTTTACTTGTACACATTTAGTACATTTTTGTTTAATAAAACGATACATTTTCCAAAGGTTACGGTGCCTCCGACGTAGAGATGTAGAACCGATGGCTATTATTGTGGAGCGTATATAATAGTATGTCTTACAATTACAAAGGGAAACCGAGCGCCTGACCTTCGACCCACTGAAATGATTTCCTGTGACATGTTACATACCTAGTAATACAATATAGTAAATGCCCACTCCACGTTAGTAAGTGCTCGAGTCCGAACCCTCTAGTCCAGTGATGGCGAACCTTTTTGAGAAGTGGGTCAATTTTTTTAGTTATTATTTTTTTAGTCTCTTGAAAAGTGGGGGGTAGGATGGTTAAAAACTGCTTTTCTGAGACCGCACTCAAAACACGGCCATCTCTCCTACAAATCCTATTTTTTTCTATATTTGCATAAAGAAAAAGCTCCAAAATTAGTCCGATTCTCCGGAATAGACAAAAATATCAACCATTTCAAAAGTGAGGTTACTTTCGTTATGAGAAACCAAATAATAATAGTGTTGAATTATTAAATTTTTCTAGGTGAATACGACAAGGGTGCCATTTAGTTCAGTACTGGTACATCCCGGAGCTGGTACATCTCCACGTTCTACAATGCAACGAATATGTATGCGCGTCAAGTTTATGACTAATTATCATGAGTCATACACGCTTCGCGACGAAAGGACGAAACACGACGTTTTACAACCATGTACGTCATACGCAGGTGCAATGATACGATAGAAAATCAGCTAGCCAATGTCCACTTGGATATATTTTTTTATAAGTTCGACATTACATATATATGTGTGTACTTTATTACTATTTTTTTAATTATTGTCTGTTCTCTCATTTATGATATTAAATATAAGTTTTTTAAAAGTAGGCAGTTAAGGCACGTTGGAGCGACAGTGTAAAAGTAGGGACTAGATACCATCCACGTTGGCCGCCAGTGTAAAAGTACAGGTCCCATGATGCGGCGTCAGTGTAAAAGTAGCAGGTTAGGTTAACTTGCCTTGAGGTCAGACGCGATGGCTGACTCAGGGTTCCACCAGGATAGCTCAGTAGGTAAGAACATCACAGCTCTTGTCTGTAAAGTCGTGGATCGGCACAGCCTCATGCCGGGCTCAGTGGAAAAGGGTACTCAACTACCAAGGAAAAGATGCGAGCTTTCTAGACAGGGTTTATTTTACAGGAAGGCATTTACAGGTAGTATATATGATGTTATAATAACGATGGGCAGTACATAACCTATCTGGGGTTCAATTATCTCTCTCTCTCTCTTTCTCTCGTGAGTCAAAAATCGGACAAATTACTTTAAGCATAGTGGTTTGCAGCACATACAAAGAGGAAATGGTTTACAGCTTACATAGATCGAACGGTGTCTGTCAGCATGCGGCTCCTTTGCAAAAGGTGACTCCGGGGAACGTTGAGTCCCACACAGACAGCATCCTGTGACTCTCAGGAAGTTAATGCACTGGTCACTGACTTTACTAATTAGTTTTATGCAAAGACTATTAGTTTACAAAGTACGAGAAGCGTGGAAGGCAAGATGACGCCAAAAACCACACCGGGCGGCCACGCACTCAAAGCACGTAGTACGCACCTCCTTGTTCCGCTGCCGAAATCAGAGTGCGGGCAAAATGGCCGCTGCTCTCGTGCCGGCGAGCCCAAGTTCGCGGAACTCTTACGAGTGGCTAGGTGCCCTCCGCAAACGGCTAGAACATTATATTCTACAAACGACTAGATTCTCCTATTATGTTACATAACAGTTTATATAAATCAACTCGTGGTTCATTTAAAAAGCCTGCTTGGATCAGTGTCTGACCCGCGGGTCATAGGTTCGCCGTCACCGCTCTAGTCTCTAATGGGTCTAGTGTAGCGATGGGTCATGACTCATTTTGTTAAGAGCGGGAGTCACGGTACCAGCTCAATATTTTCGTACGACTCATTCAAGAGCCGGGACATATTAAGAGCCGATTCCCTGTTCGCCCAGTTCATGAGCTCATACCCCAGTTAATACGACTCCAAATTCCTACGGCTTCTAGCTCCCAGCTCCCAGCGTATAGTTGTAGGTACCAAATGCCAGACTGTCAGGCGCCGTTCATGTATTGTACAGTGCATACGCGGTATACTCGTACATGTAAATGCGGCAATTATTCTTATCTTTACACCCGAATATGAACCCTTGAAAACAACAGCTTTACGGTGCGTCATGGCGCCGAATATTAATTGCAAGTCCTACCGTCTTGATCATAATTTAGCCTTGTAGAAATTAGACTCGTATACGATTTTATATAAACAAATTAGAACAAAGGACATTATTTAAAGATACGTTATCACAGATATGCGTAAGAATACTATCGAACATACGAGTATAAGGTATGTAGATACACGAGCAATCCTTGGTTCCAAGGTTTGTCAAAAAGATTTCCAGTTCAATTGAGCCGTGGTACGGTTTACCAGAAGTCGCACGCTCACGGCTCATCAACATGAGCTGGCACAAATGAACAAGCTCCTTCATGAACGACTCATCGCTACTCCGAACCCTCTAGTGGCTCGAGTGCCGCCTGTCTGTGTTCGTGTTGGTGTGTTCTGCACAAGTTACCGGCTTCCAGTTATTTATGAAAACACGCGTTAAAGTACTCTCTTGAGAGTAGCTAATGGTTGTTCATCGAAAAGTATTTTGGTAGATTATTTTTGACCTTCACTCATTGAATTACCCCTTCTTAGATAATACTTAGCTATTTCATTATGTTTACCGTGTTTCTGGCTCTATTAGTATAATAACTATTGTCCTTTGTTCCTTTATCCCACTCCTATGTACCCCCCACCCTCCTCTCCCTTGACTGACATTGTTAAGCTAACTGAATTAAAACAGTATATTGTCACACTTGACATATGGTATTTATCAGCAGTGGAAAATTTATAATTGGCATGGTTCATTGTTTTTATTATTGAATATACTCGTATGTAAATTGAGGATATTCTGCTAATTTTCCCAAAATAAATAAAATAAAATAACTTTTTTGCTATTGTGTTTTTTATTTTGATTATTGTTTAAAAAAATCACACCTAATTGGATATCAACTTAAACTCATTTCAACTTAAGAGGAACGGCTGCTCGGCCTGTTTCATAATTTTGGATTAGAGGCTAAAATACTCACTTAAACAGAATGATATTTTTTTAATCAAAAAGGATAGCAAATATCTAGTACGGATTAGAAGTACAATTTTTTTTAAACTTACAAAATAAAGACAAAAAATGTATTAGAACTTATAAAATAAAGGTAATTAAAGAAATCAATTTTTCGCAATTTCAGAGGCAACTTTAGCAATTATTTGGAGATTAGTGGTGATTTAAAAAAAAGTGTTTTATTCCGCTTCTGTGAAAATAATGAAATATAATCTATTTTTCCAAATGTGTTCAAATAACCATTATTAACATAAATTTAAATTAAAAACGACCAATTTACTTTGGAACACAAATTTGCCTTACGTAATTTAAAATATCAACCCGAAAAAAAAATTATTTTATGTAAACATATTTACATAGCAAATATGACAATCAAAAAAAAAACTACCGTATACCCGCAAATAATTTTCAAAGTTGCCTCTAAAATCATGAAAAATTAATTTCTTTAATGACCTATATTTCATAATTTAAAACATAAATAAATAAAATACTTACAATCCGTAATAGATACTTACTAAACCTTTAATTTTTAAAAAGATCATTCTTTTTGGGTGGGTGTTTTGGCCTCTAATCCAAAATTAAGTTTTGTATGAAACAGGCAGTGCAGCCGTTCCTCTTAACTCCATATCCATACCAGCCGTGTACGAATGTTACTCCCGACTATTTCCTGTTATTTAGAACGATTTTCATTGAAATACCGGTAGAACAATTGGAATATTCCACAAGTGGTCTGTGTTCCAAAGATTACAATATATCCGTTAAACCAGATGAAACTCTCAGATCCTTTTACCAGTTTTTTACAGTTGCAAAGTGAAGAGTTAATTTTCCAGGTACTAAGGTATCCGACATGGTAATTTACTTGAATACAATTGAAGGGTTTGACGCACATTCTAGATAAGAAATGATATGTTCATAATTTAAATTTGCGTTTGGCAAATAACAAGTACTCGTATAACCTCTATAAAGGCACATTCTATTTGTTCCACCGCGGGGGGTTTAGCAGACAAGCAAAGCAAAACCGATCGGCAATATTCATGTGGTAGTACCTGCCGCCACCTCACCATGATCAATCGGTAACCAAGTCATAACAAACTCACAGAGAGAACCATGTAAATACAACAAGGAACTCCAGTGAAAAATATTTTGGCTTAAAAATATATCTGTACAAGTATAAACGCCGCTTCTGAATCATATACGTTTTATTATATACCATGATGTGTACCCGGCGTTGCTCGGGGTTTTTTTTTGGAATAAAGTTATGAAGTTGTCAATTCTTGCTTGTCGTTTGGGTGCCATAATTGATTTGACAGCGAAAGTAATGCCTTATGGCGACTATTACTATCTCTAAACAAAGAAACAAAACAATAAAAATTATTTCATTCCAAACATTTATTTTTTCAAAATATATCTAAATAATAAAGTTCTTAAGTAGGTATCTACTTGTGTTTTCCATTATTCTACCCAAAAATATTCTACCCACACAAACCTTCTTCTTTTGAATATTTAATCTGTGGCTAACCAGAGTTGTATATCTGTGGGCTAACCTCAATACAACATGGCGGGTTCAATATTTTCATATTAATTTTAAAACGTTAAAACAACAGTTTTACATATTAGATTTCTTTCAATTTCTTTAAACCTTCCCGGCACTAATAAATCAGAGACAGAGAAAATCGAGGACACAGAGACAAACATTCATTTTTATATATAGAGAATATGTGGAATTTATTCATCGTTGTTTAAAAGTTTATAAAAAACCATCTCATCAAAGCCCCCTCTTAGTCGGTACCGTTGGTATGACGTCACGTTGTTGTTTGCGCTTAAATTGTTTTTGTTTTTTTTTCTTTCACTATGTACGTTTATTATTTAATTTTATTTATTTGCTACCGGTTTCGACTCACCCCCCCCCCCCCGTGATTTTCCAAGAGATAATGTGTAATGATAGCCTATCCAAAAAAAAAAATGTAATAGATGTAATATAGGAATAATGTAAGAATAGGAAGTAAGATTTGTACAGCGCCCTTGAGGTGATTTTTCACAAAAACGGCGCTATAAAAATCATCCGATTATTATTATTATAAGTTTTAAGCTTCGCTCGGAATTCTGTCTAGTCTTCAATCAATCTTAAATCGTATGGCATTTTATTCCAGGCTTTAAGACCTGACACGCTGAAAGCACGCTCACCGAACTTATGGTAGAATCTGGTGTGCGCTTTGGTTCCTTTAACCTTTCGATAGCTGAGAACATCGCAGATAGGTAGGATTCTCGGCCCGTTTCGGTTCCTTTCGGAATGGGACTTGACATGACTATTTGAAGGAACACATCGATTCTGGTTAGTTTTAAAACTTAGAATGGTCTACTCTATGAATTCATGGCTATTTTTGAAGTGCGACTGCAATGGGCGGTATGTCGCCTTCTCTTCGCTGGCGTGAGTCACCCAATCACTCCATTCTATTGCTGATGGCAGATAAGATAATTTAATTTCCTGCCTAGATTAAAAGCTACTGTAACTCCCACTGTTTCGCCGTTAAATAATTGCAGCTTTCCTGAACGTCAGGCAGTGCGTTTATTGCGGAGAATAATTCATTATTGAGTTCTGTTTCGGTGCAGTTTTCTGCCTAAGGGACCATCATTATCAGTATATGATTTATTCAAAGGTTCGTATGGTCTTTGTATATCTCCAATTCCTGTTTGTTGACTAATGTTTGTTGACTAATGTTTCGATTTCAAAACATCGCTATTGTATCTTTGAGGATGCTGTGTGGAGGACCTTTTTGGGGTGAGGAAGGAGTGAACATGAGTCTTAAAAAAAACCCACGTTGTAGGAGGGAGGAAACACCGAGGCCGGCAAATAGTTCCACAAGAATTGTCACATGAGAAACGACCCGTTCTCATGTGACAATGTTGGACGTTACAAATGTTGAGCGCTCGTTAAGCATGTTCCGGTTGTGCCAAGTTGCCGATTTGATCAATGATGCTAGTTGCTCAGAAGATCTTTCTTCCATTGAAATACTGATAGAACAAAGACAACACCTGACGCCTGTCCTCTAAAAATTGCAATCCGTTTGTTAAGATAATGGAATCTATCAAAAGGACCAAACGTCTTGTCATGTATGCGCATTATAAATAATAATATAATATTTATAAATATTTACATGTAGCAAACACTTTGTGGGAATACATAATTATAAAAAATAAAATGGATGAAAAAATAATAAAGTGGATTTGAAACAAAGTTATTTTATTTTTTATAATATTTATAATACGAAATTTCGTTTGATACATGGTATCGAAGGCAACGAGCAGGCTGACGGACTAGCAAGAAAGTGGGCGGAAGCACCGCTTGAGGGATCCGAACCTGCCGTAGGAGTGGCAACTTGCCACAAAAAACTACACGTTGAAAGATGGGTTAAATGCCAGCACTGGAAGGAATGGGAGAGGGCACCCGAAACGAGACAATCCAAACTACTCATAAACGGACTTAACCCCAGACGAACTAGGCAACTATCAAATATGGACAGAAACTCACTGAAGGAACTGAGGTCACTGTCACCTCAGGAGGTACATGCAGCTGTTGGGAGTGGAAAACACCAATAGATGCAGGAAATGAGACACTCCAATTAACCTATGATGCCAATGTCCCGCATTGATGGGAAGAAGGCTCAGCTACCTGGGAAGACATATTGTGGAACCAAGAGAGATAGCCGAATATCCAATGACCGGGTTACTGTCAAAGGAATAACGTAAAATGGGAGATAGCACGATGAGTGAGTACTCACGGGAGCTATGCAAACTGTCTCCGTATCGATAAATAAATAATAATATGACAATGTACATAATTTGCATCAAACGCGTTTTATCGCTGTCCAAACAACAAAGGCATGCTGTTTCGAACTGCCTATATAATTATTATTGGCGTAGGTAATAATTGAAACCTACTTACGAGTATATCGTCGTTCATAATGTACTACATCAATTTCCAGCAGCGGGTGAAGGCGACTAATTCATAACAATTCATTTTTAAAGGCATACCGCTGATAGATCCGTTCTAACCTCTCCCTCTTTCTCACAAACTATGCAACGTATCAAAAAGAGAAGTTAGCACCTAGCTCTCCGCGGCGGGACCATAACTTTGTATCGCGTGCCTCATTCGATTCAATTTGATCGTGTGATTTTAATTCCGGAAACACGTATAATATTACGCCTCGACACGCCGACCCGTGTAATTTGTAACAAATATTGTATAATGATGTCAAATAGAATGGTTTACAGTGTAAACAAAACTACCCCTTCTCCGCCCAGCAACCCCCCTGCCGCCGGGTCCACCCTTCCCGGTGACAGGCATCAACGTGGTTTGTTCCTATCCTCCTCCGGTGTATTGTGGCCCACTTTTCATCGCATCGTCACGGGCCCTGCGGCCGATTCGAATTTACATAGGAAGCATTTCTTCTTTATTTTATAGTGTGAACCAGTGGCGTGCAGTCCATAAAGGCTGAAAAGCTGTACTTACCTTAGGAAACCGAACCGTTAAAGAAAAAAAATGATAAAAATGTGCTTTTTTAAATAAATCAAATCGTTCATTCATTGCTTCACCGTAATAATAAAGGCAAGAAACTAAATTATTTAGAACCACTGGAAATTATAAAATCCCTAAATAATATTCTAAGATATTGAAAGAAGGGTGAATGCAGGAAACTCCATTAACGGAGGACTGAACGCAGTTAGCTATAACAAAATGTTGTCCAAAGAAGCACAGCTAGCAGTCCATTGTGGACCATCCAATGTGTGATACCAACCCTGATGTATGGCAGTGAGGCATGGAATTGGTAGAGGAAGGATGAAAGTAAACTGAATGTCGTAGAAATGAGATCTCTGAGGCGAATGTGTGGTAAAACCATGTATTATCGTGTGAAAAATATTGAGATTCGTAAAGAATACACGGCTGATGTAAGCGTGATGAATAAGATTAAGAAAGGGACGCTTAGATGGTTTGGGCATGTAGAGCGAATGCACGAAGAAAAGAGTGTAAGAAGAGTACATGACGCGAATGTGAATGAAAGAAGCTGGGGCCCCCTGTGGAAGACATGGCACGGTCAAATGAATCAAATACTTGAGTCGGGCCATGTCAGAAGTCGGAATAATAGAAGAGGATGTATAAGACGATGTATGAATGTGAATGAAGCAAGAAGTTGTTTGGCGGTCCGTCATGTCTGCCTACCCCTGCGGAGAAACGGTGTGATGGTTAGTGAGTTAATTAGTTATATTTCTAACATATATAAACAAGTAAATTTTATTTTTTTAGATATTTTTCCGGTGAATCGCTTTGTTCTTGAAACGCCCTACTTCTTTGGTCAGCTCCCACTCCAAAACCATTCCTGACGAGGGAAGGGTACTTCCGAAACCGGTCGAGATTATTACATAAAATTGGAGTGGTTCAAAAATAATTTTATACCTTTATATTATTATCACGACAAGCCACAAAGTAAATGCTTTTTACGAATATTATTTTGATCGTTCGCATTATTTGATCCGAGATTCTGAGAACTACAGGGTTACTGAAAATTGTATTGACTGACGAAAAAATATTTAGGTAAGTTTTTATGAAAGACGGTGTAGTTTGTACTTTCTGACCGGTCGCAAATGTAGTAGGTCCGACCCTGTCTGCAAGTGACTAATACTACCAACAAACAATCTGATATTTTAATCTATGAACATTATCGACAGTAGTTGACAGTCACGTGGGGATGATTGATGAATGGACGATGTAAATGAAAACCGTTTCCAATATACAAGTATACAGCTACGGCATGCTAATTATTTATCGTTATGAGAATTGCTTAATTGATCGTTTTTGTATTGTATGTACGAGTACCTACCTGCCTTTCAACTTGTTTTGTCCCACTAAACACCCTCCTTAAGAATATTTCAATTTTTTTTGTTAAATATGTCCTCTCAGGGAACTTTACTTTTGCTGAATAACTATGTTAAATCTGACGAAAAAACACTATTTTCGCATATGCCCGGTACACCCGAGACTAATATAACAAGCCAGGATAGCAAGTTATATTGCTAGTAACCTAGTTAGCTAGGAAAACTAGCTACGTATAAACAGAACTGGCTTTGTTTTTAACCATGTGAGCTAGAGAGGAAGCTAGTAAACTCGTGTCTTAGTTTGGTTCTATTATTGGGGTTTTATATAAACAAACGTAAATACTACAAAAAAGACTAAACGCTCGTATTACTAGAAATACTGTAAAGATTTACTCCAAATTCCTGTAACTCGCACTACTTTTAGGCCATGATGTTTTAGGTACATTGCGAGAAGATTTTTTAACATTCTTCCAGTTAGCATCAAAAAATCTCATTTACAAAAAAATTCAAACACAATGTAAAAAATTATATTAAAAGGAATGATAGGCCATTTACCGGTGCACTCACCCAAATTCAAAGTTATTGATTTAACCATTTACGGAGTATATTTTAACGGGGAGAGGGACGTCGGAGACTTATTATTTTTTAATTTAAAATAATGATAGTATTATTACGCAATGCTATAAACATAATGTTTTTAAATAGAAAAATATTTTATAAATTTACATAGGCTTTTCCAATCCGTTATAATTTTATGACTCTATTTATTTTATTATGTATCTTATATGTTTTTTATTACTAGATGTATGAAAATTTGCTTACATCTAAATAAAGCCACAAAAACAAACAAAATCCAATCAGAAATATTACATTTTTCTGACCGTTCCATTGTATGTTTTACAAAATATTTAAAATACGAATATGATTTTTAAAGTGGAGAAAAGTATGTTTAAAAAATTGGCGTTGCGTTTTTGTACATAAACATGGTTTTTTTTTTTTGTATGGCGGATTGCAAATTTTACGTTAAGTGTTTATAAATGTTGGGCACGCGTTTGGCGTGTTTTCCGACTATGCACCGGTGCTGAAGGGATCAATGACGCTAGTTCCTCAGAGTATCTTCCATTAAAATACCGGTAAAGCAAGGACAGCATTCCAAGGACACATTAAGATAAAATTAAAAATAAACTCCAGACAGGAGGCCATAGGGGAAATAGTTTCGCTCCAAATCTATGGCCTGTTGATTTTGGGGTTAGAATATCAGATGTAAAAACAAGGATAAGCTTTACCGTACCTAACTTTATATTCTATTCATAGTAAACCATAACTAAATATAAGTAATAATATTATGTACCTTTTTAGAAACTTTAACTCGAAGCGTAATAATAGTATTGAGCATTAACATTGTTAAAATATCCATATTGACAATTGGTTAGCTCATGAATAATCTAATTTATGTTATTAATAGTAATTTGTTATATTGAACAACAATTATAGAGCTTGAAGTCACCCAAAATAAGTTTAAATTTCGCCAAAGCTAAAAAATACATATTTAAAATACAAAATGAAAATCTCCATACTAATCCAAAATCAGAATGCACACGTGACTTCAGATGTTCCAAATATAATACCAATATAACAGTGTGTCTCATCAAGATATTATTTATTCCCTTTTGAATAACGATTTATACATTCTACATACCATTACATAGGAGTATAATTAAAGTTATATATTCAGAATCGATGTTTGCAGAGCTATATTAATATATATTTTTAAAGCCATTATATTTTTCACTGGAGTTCCTTATTGTAAGCTTTTAACTTGAAGCAATCAGAAGTTTATTAATGTTAAAGCGTAGCAATTTCCTCCCTCTTTGTTGATCATAGCCATCATTTACCCGCTGTGTCTTTCAAAGCCTGCGGCAGCGGTAGGAAATGTTTTCAAAACACGATCTTAAACTGAAAAATGGAACAGTTATTTTCAAGTAGCCATCTTGGACGATGTTCAGTGTTAATAGCGTAAAACTTTAGATTAAGTTAGTTATTCGACAAGAAGCTTGGAGACTGTGTACAACTATGTGGCATAGAACTTTACTCCACTGAACACTGAACAGTAATATACGAGTACTTCTAGTATTGAAATGAGAAAAGAGAGAGCCATAGAGTATCCCTAGTTTTCCATTGTCTTCCATCCGCCCGCTACTTTAGCTACGGCTGCAAGTGACTACTGATTACGGTTTGCCGGAAGTTCGTTTCCTTCAAAAGCCTATTTATTTACCAGGCTTAACGAACGCATTGTGACTGTACCCGGCTGCCTGCATGTAACGTTCCTTTCCAATTATCTCCCGCGTTGGCGCCATGCTATTAATATAATCGGTTTTTCTAAGAAATTCTAACTCCTTCGTATTGGTATTTAATTTGATAACATCTGAATCACACAACGCAACATAATTGAAATTAATGTATTTTAGAATGATTTATTTTATTGGGTAGCAGTGGCGCTTCGTGGTCTTAATCATTGGGAGTTCGACATTATGGACTTTCTAGCAGAAAATATTCTTCCTCTTCATTCTTCT
>JAHDVE020004091.1:0-53210 GCA_022606495.2 Halesus radiatus
ACTTTCAATTTGCCAGAGTTCCATAGAGCAATGTACGGAGGTCGTGTCGATACCCGGAAATGTTCGATATTGTGCATCTCGAACTTTATTCGGAACTGCCAAAGTTGATCGTAGAGATAAACAGAATTCATAGTTTGGGTTTAGTTGTTTATACCGTTTTCTAGAGTAATAACGTACTGGTTTTGGTCTATTGCGGATATCTTCAGATTAGTACAATTTTTACTTAAACTATGATATGTGTACAATCTTTGGTATCAAAGGTAGTAAGCAATGATTTTATATAAATTTTATTAATCAGACTGTAGGTGGGGTGGGGATGATATTTGAATTATAGTTCATTGTAGTGAAAAATCACCTCAAATATTTTAGTAATGCTAGGTATATTTTATAACTAAATATAGATAACCTATTATAAATTATATGTGGCTTACAGATTGCATTCACTCGTTAATCGACCAACAATACAAAACTAAAGACAAACAACAAACAATAATAAAAAGCTTCAACAGAATATACATATTATTTATATTATTGTACCGGCAAATAGACAGATTAGACACGAATCATTGGAAAATTTTGGATATAGTTTTAAGCGATATAGTTTTAAGGATATACTTTTAGACAGCATCCATGGTCGAGGGTAAGGCATGGTAAGGCTCTCAACTACTAATCCGAAGGTCGCGGGTTCAAATCCTGGCGTGCGCAAGTAAATTTTATTTAATTAATTTGTGCTGTTACACAATTAATTCATTTAAAAATAATATATAGTAAACAAGTATTTGCGCACGTTCCAGAGTGGAAGATACTCTCAGTATCGCACTGGTGAAAGATCACTATTCAAAATTGAAACTTCGCTTGAAATGGCTTTTAGCCGTGTTTGGTGACCAGATCTGAATAGCCAGGTATTTTCCCCACCTTCCTCATTTTCTTCTCCTTCCCCTCCCCAATACCTTCAGCCTCACAACATTACCCAATTGGGAATTCCATAGTCTCACTGACTCCAGACAGTTGGGACTCTTGTACGGTATTCAAGTAAAAAAAAACGTAGTGGACAGACTATTAAAAAAGTGCATATTAATGGAGTTGCTCTTTAATGGCGATATTTATTGTATCATCGTGGTTTTAAGGAAAGATAAAGCAGATTTTATGATGGGTGGTACAGTACGGGATATGATTATAATATGTCTTCCTAAATGTGATTCGTCTTTCAATAATAAACAGATTGAGGTGTGAAGCTTCAAATAATGCTAATCCAATTGATATAGCGTGATCACAATATATACGCAATGGAATTAAACTCCACAAGAAAACTCACAATAATATAAAAAAACATTAATTGATAAACTAAAGTTTTTAAGACAAGATTTTTGTGCATAGCGCAAAGGGTAACAATTATTTTTATAAACAATAATTATCAGCCTGAAACACTCATCCAAATTGAAAAAAACCTTCCGAGTAAAGATAAATGTCGCCGGCAGGACTCGACTTGCACCCTTCTAATATCCGGTCAGATGCTCGGTGTTTCAGGCTAATAATTATTGTTTTTAAAAATAATATAAAAAACATTTAAAATACAAAGAAAAAGCTAAAAACAAGATATGTCTATTCGTGGGATAGATCTGAAATAGAAAAGACACTAATACCAAATACAGACTGAAACAGGTAACACACAACTGCATTCTAAATATTTCATTATATCAATAAAGTTTGGCTATTTTTAATTGGAGTGAGAAAAAATTAAGCTTACTTTGGGAACACGGACACGCCCACAACACATTTCCTTTGGTAAATTGTTTTTTTTTTATCGATATGCAAACATTTACATGTTTCAAATAAGCTGACGATATTTGAAATCATATTAAGAGAAATGTTTGCGAGGGCTTTTCAAACAAAACTTAATTTTGGATTTGAGGCCAAAATACTCACCTAAACCTAATCTCTTTTTTCGTTAAAAAGTATAGTAAGTATCTAATACGGATTAGAAGTGGTTTATTTATTTTTTTACAAATATGAAATATTGGCAATTAAATGAATTGATTTTCCGCGATTTTAGAGACACCTTTAACAATTATTTGGGGGCTAACAGTGATTTAAAAAAAAAGTTTTACCCCGTCTCCTTTGAAAATATAATGAAACGTAATCTTTTTTTAAATATTAAAATAAGCATTATGGTGGACTTTAAATTAAATTTCAAAAACGACAAATTTACGCTGGAACACAATTTGCCGTACATAATTTAAAATATCGACCCAAAAAAACTTTTCCTTTTTTTAAATTTCCTGTAAAATTAAAAAAAAAATTCATGGCATATACTTCATAATTTAAAACAAAAATAAATAAAATACTTTTCATCCGTACTATATATTTACTTAACCCATAAATAAAAAAAATATGTCATTCAGTTTGGATGAGTATTTTGGGTTCAAATTCAAATTAAGTTATGTATGAAACAGGCAGCGCAGCCTTTCATCTTAAGAGAAACGGCAGCAGGCTTTTTCAGAAAAAAATAATTTTTAATTTGAAAGCAAAATATCCAACCAAATTGAGTACATGTTTTAAATCAAAAGTTAAAGCGAATATGCAGATACTACGCTCTTGAGCTACTTTTTTAGTTTTTGTTTTAAATAATATAGTAAAGGAAAATAATGAAGTAGGTTGATTACGATTTTAGGGGCAACCTTGGCATTGTTTGTAAGCTAATAGTAATTATAAAAAAATTGTCTTTCCCAACAGACGCTGCTAATATGAAACATCGTAAAAAGGCGGTTTTTTTGGTCGAAATTTTAATTTACATACGACAAATTTGCTTTCTAATGAAAATTGGTGGTTTGTAATTAATATTTTAGACCATGAACACGCCTTTTTTATATCGTATTTATGTAGTAGGTAGGACGAAATTTTGTTTTATAATAATTATCATTGACTCAGAAATAATTTTTAAACTTGCCTATAAAATCAAGAAAAATCTGATTCTTTAACGGCCTATATTCTATAAATTAAAACGTAATAAATAAAATAACAAATAAAAAACGTACCAGATATTTGCCACACATTATACATATATTAAGTATCGGCTCTTATTAATTCCATCGAAATTAATACACGATGAATGCTTGTGCAATGATTATGGACTTATTGAACCGACGAAGCTGATGCTTTGGACCACTTAACCAAATAAACGATCGCTTTAATGTAGGTATGTACCAATGTGTATGGTAACTGGGAAGAAAATTCAGAGCAAAATATTTCATATTAACCATTACATCGGACTACATCAATATTCGTGAAAAACTTTCGGAGGTATAATTAACGACATGTTTTTTTCACGTACGAGTTTAGGAAATGTTTCGGCATATAATGATGTTTGTAGCTTTTAACCGCGCCCGACAGATGGCGCCATGTAAATAAATTTAAAAGGCGGGTTTCCCGCCGAAAAGGTTGTACCAACGCTAAAATGTTATGTTTTCCGTAATATTGTATCATAAAGGCAACGTTGTCGAAATAAATTATACGGTTTTCTGGAGAGTTCTAGAATGTACGTGGATCTCTTTAATGTCGCATTTATCCAGACATGCATAGTAATTATTTATCCATATGCTTGTATTTCATAGCTGCAAGACATATTTGTATATATGCTTCTGCTTCGTAGCTGTAAGACATATTTGTATATATGCTTCTGCTTCGTAACTATAAGACATATTTGTATATATGCTTCTGCTTCGTAGCTGAAAGACATATTTGTATATATGCTTGTGCTTCGTATCTGCAAGACATATTTGTATATATGTTTGTGCTTCATTAATCTGCAAGACATGTTGTATATGTGTTTATTAACTGTAGCTGCAAGACATGTTGTATATAACTATAGCTTCGTACCCTGTAAAGACATATTTGTATATATGCTTGTGCTTCGTATCTGAAGACATGTTGTATATGTGTTTGTGCTTTGTAGCTGCAAAATATTGTATATAATGCTTCTGCTTCGTGGCTAATAAGACATATTTATTATATATGCTTGTGCTTCGTAGCTGCAAGACATGTTGTATATATGTATTAGCTATTATCTGCAAGACATATTTGTATATATGTTTGTGCTTCGTATCTACAAGACATGTTGTATATGTGTTTGTGCTTTGTGGCTATTAAGACATATTTGTATATATGCTTGTGCTTCGTATCACAAGACATATTTGTATATGTGTTTGTGCTTTATGGCTACAAGACATATTTATTATATATCAATAGCTGTAGCTGCAAGACATATTTGTATATATGCTTCTGCTTCGTAGCTGCAAGACATATTTGTATATATGCTTCTGCTTCGTAGCTGCTAGACATATTTGTATATGTGTTTGTGCTTCGTAGCTGCAAGATATATTTGTATATGTGTTTGTGCTTCGTAGCTGCAAGACATATTTGTATATGTGTTTGTGCTTTGTAGCTGCAAGACATATTTGTATATATCCTTCTGCTTTGTAGCTGCAAGACATATTTGTATATATGCTTCTGCTTCGTAGCTGCAAGACATATTTGTATATATGCTTCTGCTTCGTAGCTGCTAGACATATTTGTATATGTGTTTGTGCTTCGTAGCTGCAAGACATATTTGTATATATGCTTCTGCCTCGTAGCTGCTAGACATATTTGTATATGTGTTTGTGCTTCGTAGCTGCAAGACATATTTGTATATATGCTTCTGCCTCGTAGCTGCAAGATATATTTGTATATGTTTCGAATGTTTCCGTTTTTACTTATGAAAGACGAAAAAGGGAGTATTGCTTTGGCAAAAGTGACATTTCACACAATTGTGCGAGGGATCGTAGCAAAACTAGAAAATAAGTCAATTGTTTAAAACTGAGCTCTTTAATATATGCAATTTACACTGAACTTTTTTTTAAACCATTGAATGCACAGCTAGACGCAGCCCAATTTTGTTCCATAATGGGGTGTTTCCACGAAAATTGCTTACCGTTTAAAATATTTAGAACATTTAAAGTTTATTTTTTGTTTCTGATTATCGATCGAAGAATGTACCATTACATTATTTTCATTAAAAATGAATTGATTTGATTGATTTTAAAAACGATCTAAACCCACACATTCCTAAATGGTTCGAACTGGCTATAATGTCTTCGTAATAAAGAAAAACGTTACTGGCTGGTCACCGAAGTTGGCCGGCGTGACGTCTTAAACGCCATATGCACGAATTAAAACGGACATGTTATTTTGGTGGCAAATCAAAAATGCCACACTTTAAATCGCCATAAAAATTTTATTCGTCTGCATAGAAATAAAAAAAAATGTATCACCACTATCCTCATATAAACAAACGGATTTTTTGATTTAACAAAAAAAAACAGTGAAAATAGCCTACTGCACAGTTACAAAAGGGGTTGAATCTCGGGAAGAGCCAGGTAGTAACTGTTATTTGTGTACAAAATGATGTTCTTATTCCGGTGTTCGCCACATTATTAGTGGATATAGTATGGAGTCCCAGTAATGGCAAAAACAGGTTGACTGTCATCATTGGTAGTTTCTCTCAGTATCGCCCTGCTAAAGGACCATCATTCAGAATCGAAACGTAGCTTGAAATGGCTTGAGTCGTACTTGATGACCAGATCTGAAGAGCAAAGTACTTCCCTACCTACCTTTTCACCATCTCTTTCCCTCCCCACTCCCATCAGTCTCATAACCTTCACCAATTAATAATACTATAGTCACACTGGCTCCAAGCGGTGGGACTCTTGTGAGGTATTCTAATAAAATAAATCATGGCAATCTTCAGCCTGACTTTTTTTAAAGTTGTTCGCACTCACGTGAGAACAATCCAGTTATAAAAACTCGGGTATTATACATAAATTATATTACATTACAAATGCTCATATAAACAATATATAAAACTACAAAAACTCACTCAATGATACATTATATAAATAGAAGCAAGAGATTCAAAGGAAGACACAAGTGATCCATAATATAATTAGCCCAATCACTGTTACAAAATTTTAAGTAACAAAAGGTTTTATCAGGTTTTTTTTTTAAATTATTCGAATTATTGACTAAAATGGCTACATTGGCAAACTCTTAACACATAATAACTTAAAACATATCTTAACTGTTGAGTAACTACTCGCAAAGTAACTCTAATCACAATATTAACATGGTGGTAAAAACAAGAATTTGGTTTACAGATAGCATTACTAAGCGGTCGCAGCGGTAAAACAAAAAAATTACGATACTTGACGGGTAGCTCTTATCAGCAGCTTATTCAGAGGATGTGAATTTCCCCCTTAATCGGTACCCACCGTTTTTTTTTTTACAATAACTCCACGCAGGAGGCCCCTAATAAAATAATTTCTCCCAGGTGTATGTCACGTATGGGGATGCTGTGTGGAGGGTCTTTTTAAGGAAAGGAAGGAGAGGATGTTTTCGAAAGGAAAAGGGTGTGAGGGATGGGTAGGAATCTAAGGTTCAGTATGTTTAAGAGTGATGTACGTATGAATCCATCCCTCCCACTGTGGTTCAAGACGATAGGCCGAGAGTCCGGCTCCCAATTCGGCCTACCAAGTATCTAGTAAGTAGACGCATCCACCACCAAGACCTTGACAAATCTCACTCCATGAACCTGGATACCCCTGCTAAGTCACCTTTTTGTATCCCAAACACTTAGGACGACCTATAGCAGAGGTGTTGGTTACCCAATGAACCCATACCCGCCTCAACAAAATTGAGACCGTATTACATATAAACAGCATTATACTACAGCACAAAATGTAATTTACTTATCATTTTTCACTTTTATTTTAAAAGATAGTGGACCAAAAGTTTTCTTTGCCTTTATTTAATCTTGGAAGTTTCTAGTCAGAGAGCATGCACTTTTAACAAGATATTTCAAGTCTTATTCTTTGAATGCGTTTAGCCCTTGCTTCTAGCGCAAAAGATTAGAAAAACTCGTCGTTTATAACTCTCGACGCTCGACGTGATTACTTTGAAGTACTGAAGAGAAAAACCGATAAAAGTGTGAAATGTACCAATTTGAAAGAAAATTGTTGTCGCCAATTTGCATAAAACCCCTTTCCTCATAGAACATAGACAGATTAATGAAATTGATTATCTATTCATTAAAAGAAATACGTTCAAATGGCAGTAATTTTTTATGATGTAAATCAATTTAAATTTTATATAGAACCCTTTAAGCCTACTATCAAGATATGATGTAGAGTGAGATCTGGTGTTCTCTCTTTTAACGTATGTCTTACTTTAAGAGAACAGGAGATAGAATGGGTATTGTGACGACCGTCATTTGGTTTCCAATACGAAACAACTAGAATATGCAGGTTAAGGTGTGTCCGTACCAGAAAGTCTTAGATCTGCCCAAGGTTTTAAATCTTGTACATGTGATTGATGAATAGAATATTTCGAGAAAATCTTAACGTCGATGGGTGATTGTTACTCAAAGTAGAAAAAATACTACCGTTGTTAACACGGAGAATATTTCAAATGAATAATGCAAGCGGTCTAGCGAGGCGTGAATCTCTTTACAGTAAGATAATGAAACTTAACCGGTCTTTCCCTGCTAATGACATTGAAATCCCTGCTAATGTCTTTGAAATCCCTAATTGTAATAACCTTCCCCCACTCTTACCCATTCCCCTTCCTTCTACCCCTTCCAACAATATGTGATCTATATTTGATTTTTAAGTTTAGTATACAACTAATCCTGATGATGTGAACATTGTTCATGAAACATGTTGATTGTATATAAATAAAGTGATGTAAACTAAGTTATTTATTCTTTTGATTAAAATAATGACATCACAAAGTGAAACCCTTACAGAAGAAATTTTCTTCAAAAATATAATGAAAGCCTTTATTTACTAAGAATTTTGTTAGTAAATATAATTGATTTATGCAGTTGATTTTATTTATAACTATTAGATTTCAAAACATTGAAAGGTACAATGACTTTATTATGGGAAATTGCCTATTATTGGCTGCTTTTGTTGCACTGTTTAAAAACTGATATCTGCTATAGGGGTGCAGCCACATAAATTAAAATGATTGAAACGAAAAATACTAATAATTAAAATATTTATCTTACCATAAAGACTAAACAAAGTTCATTATTTCACATGTCGATAACATATTATTTAAAATATATTTGCAGCTTATTCCATGGTAGTTCGTAGCCTAAAGCTCCGTCTCACGTGGGCGAGGTCGATTCGACGATGACGCGGTGAAACGTGGCGCGAAAATTTCGAATGATTGGAATCTCTTGGAAGCGCCCTACAAGCGATGAATGGCGTAATGCAGCAAGGGACTTCAGCGACGCGATCAGTTGATTTGATATTAACGCGCGAAGTGAACGCAATGGTGTTTGCCATTTTTCCAAAAAAAATGTTTTCCCAAGGAAACTGACCGAGTTAAATTAAAGCTAAGAAAATATTTTTTTGAGATAAGTGTTTCTGTATATATTTTGTATTTATCATAAGAGTTTTCAAATAAAAAAAAAATAATACAAAAAAACCTTTCGTTCGTCCATGATGGCGGCGAGTGGAGTAGAGTAAGCGGGCGGGCGTGGGCACATAAAACAGCATTCTCGCTTTGCCTCTCTTTGCTTCAAATCGTTTTAAAACCGCATCGCAATCGCGTTCTTGCGACTTTGCCTACGTAAGATGCAGGATTAGAATTACCCTGGTGGAAAACAACCATTCATAATAAAAATGTGGTTTGAAATAGCTTTTGCTGTATTTTTTATTAACAAATGTGCATAACCATTAACGTAAATTGTTGTATCTATTTTTTTATGCAAACTATAATATGGATACAATATATATTTACACGTGGCATTACAAAATAGTACCCATATAATGTCGAAATAATTGTACGGATTTCTTGCTCTGAGAAATATAAAAAAAAGTAATCTTTTATAGAGGATATTAATCATTTGACGAAATTAATATGGCAATGCCTTATAACATAATAACAAACTTCCACCCACTTTCCTCTACCCCATCTCCTTCCTTCCCCACTCCCTTCAGTTTCATAACGCATAACAATATTTGAATTCTTATGTAGATTCAACATACCCCATTTGGGGATGCCATAGTCCCACTGACAGCGAACAATTGTAAATCTCGTGCGGTGTTCCCACAACATTTGAAATAATAATAATAATACTTGGATGACTTGCATAGCGCCGTTTTTATGAAAAATCACCCCAAGGGCGCTGTACAAATACTACTTGCTAGGGTTCATCTTATTATGTACATATACAGAAAACATACTTACCTGGTAGGGCACTCCAGATTATAACGTTAAATTAAAATGTTTTGGACTGAGATGATATGACTTTGCACGCACGGGACACATATATTAGAAAACACTGCACATTGCATGATATTGCAGTTACTGTTTAAATCCTTTGTCATTGATATTATATTCATTAGAAGGTTATCGACAAAAGAAGAGTGGGTATTTATTCGAGATTTTTGATAATAATTATTTACATTTGAAGATATAATTATTTGTTTATTAGGTGTGCAACTGAAGTAAGGTAAAAATGACTTTGGGCACTCGGACACGCCAACAACATACTTCCAGATAATATTTATTACTTCAGTGCTTCGAGGAAACAAAGTTAATTTACTTTAACTGAGATCTCCTTTTCATTCGATAATAAGGTCTTATATTCATTAAAACTTTCCCTTGAATGTTAAAATAACGCATTTAAAAAAATTAATTATGTAACGGATTTTTTTTTACATGAATACCGCACAAGAGGCTCAACTACTCCCAACCGTTTGGAGCCAGTGAGACTATGGCATCCCCAATTGGGGAATGTTGTGAGGCTGAAGGTATTGGGGAGGGGAAGAAGAACGGGAAGAGGAAGGTGGGGAAACATGAACGAGCACTGTACGTGTCTGCGCTGCACGGTGCCAGTAGAAGCGAACAGACCTTTAGGCGTTCGGTACCCATAAGAATTCGCGGGTTCAATCTTTACTATCCAAGTCTTCCATCATTTTACAGGCAATTAATAATTAATAAAATAAGGAAAATTATTTATTCCACACTTCTCAGTATGTTAACACTTCCAAAACAATATATCATTTGTAAATAAATCAATTAAGAAAACATTGTAATTTAAATACGGGAAAAAAAATATTATTAATGTAAAAACATTACAGAATTGGGAATTTTAATTATTTTCTAACTAAATCAGTTTTACCAATATTAAATAATTATTTTAAATACCCGTCCAAATTAGAATTGGGTGCGAGTAAATAAAATCGTATGATATAAATAAGTCGTAAAAATGTGGATTAACCGCAGTTTGAAAATGGACTTGATTGCCGAAACAGCTGTCACAATAATAAAAACTAAAATGCTTGCAGAACTTAATAAAAATATTATTAAATTTGATTTGTTTTAAAAATTTAATGTAAATCAAACATTAATTAATAAAGTACGGAAAATTATATATTAACCGCTTCTCAGTATGTTCACATTATTAAAAACATATTTAATTAAATCAATTAGGTAAACATTATCAGTTAAATACGAGGAAACACATTATAAATGTGAAAACCTCACAGAATTCAGAATTTTAATGGTTTTCTAACTAAATAAGTTTTACCGATAAAAAATCATTATTACTTTTATAAACCCGTCCAAATTAAACTGGGGTGGGAGTAAATAAAATCATACAAATACGTCGTCACAATGTGGATTAACCACAGTTCGAAAATGGCCTTGAAGCTGTCACAATAATAAAAAAAAACTAAAAATACTTGCAGAATTTAATAATAACATTATTATTTTTAAATTAAATTTAAAAAAAAATAATCCCGTTTATTATGATGGCGGAAATGCAGGCATTTTAACGATCCTTTGAAAATTACGTTTCTTCCGCATATTGTTACGGATTCAATTTAATTGAATCGTATGTTGGTAACTTTATTCAAAAAATATTCTTTCCTAATGGACATTTCAGTAATCTATTGCTCGGGCAATTTTATTCATCTGAACTGGGGCATTGTCCGCTAAACATTGTTCGAAAAGTCTTTTGAATTTAAAACAGGTTCTCTTCAGGCCATTTTGTGAATAGCAAATGAAAAACCTGGCGAATTGGGAAACGCTTGAGAGTTGGTAGTTCACTCGAATTGAACAGCATATATGGCAGTTTTGCAATCTCGTTCATTCTATATTTTCGTACCCTTATTATGGAGGGTAATCTAAATCTATATGATTTTTTTATCCTTTTTTTTCAACAATTACAAACTACACAGAATTGAGTGAATTTCGCGAACAGCACTTAAATAATAAACACACCCCTACCTAACAGCGCTGCAACATACGAGCACATCTCGAAAACTTCTAACTGTAATTTGATCTACAACGGTATTTTTTTTAAATATGAATACTGCAGAATAATCCCAACTGATTCCAACTGTCTGGAGCCAGTAAGAGTATGGTTACCCCAGTTGGGGTATGTTGTTAGTATCAAACTAGTAGGAAAGGAAAGGGGATGGAAAAGAGCATGGTGGACCTATTTAGTACCCGACTAATCAGATCTAGTCACCAAATACGGTTTAAGCCACTTCAAACAACGTTTTGATTATTAATGGTGGTCTTTCATTGGGGCGATACTGAGAATATCCTCCACTCTGAGAAGACAAATACACCTGGTCACCAGGGAGTCATTATTTTGATTTTTCCTTCATTATTGCACAAGCAACAACTTTCGGTTATAATGATTATAGTAGGATGAATTCATAAAATTGT
This sequence comes from Halesus radiatus, assembly GCA_022606495.2. NCBI lineage: Eukaryota > Metazoa > Arthropoda > Insecta > Trichoptera > Limnephilidae > Halesus > Halesus radiatus. The sequence continues at coordinate 11,785 of JAHDVE020004091.1, forward strand.
CAGTTAATTCGTAACACGAGAATGTTTGCGTGCAGTTATTTTTTAAATCCTACAGAAGGACCTGTCTCATATTTACGTATTACCTTTAACGCTGCGTATAACCTTGTTAAATCTACATTTGGTATTAAAGTGTTGATTTCATTACCATAAGACGTTGGAGAATCGGTCGAATAATGCAAAGACTATAAGCAATGCAACAACCTGTATATTTGAATTCACTTTGCACTCCTGCACCTGTGGAGCTTTGTCGAAATCACTTTATAGTTAGAGCCGTTTCGTTCCCATTCACTTCTATCTGTTAGCAGGTAATACTCTTCGCATAATGCAAAGCAAACATTAAACATTCAATGGTAGTTTCGGCTAGTTTATGGTTCAAGTTGGGTACTCGGATTTCCCATACGTACGCGAGCTTATTCTAATGAAGGCTCCAGTTAAGAGCTTTTGCAGCAACTGCATCAACGAAGATAGTATTACAAAGTATTTTATTTATTTATTTATGAAGATATTATTGTTATTAAACCTTAATATACGAGTGTATGTTTTCTTATTCTGTAAAATATTAATGTTCCTTCAAGCTCAATAATTAAGAAAAATATTTCAACTGCCGATTTTTTTTTATATGAATACCGAACAAGAGATATAACTGCGGGTATATTTCGAAACTAAAGGGTAGTAGTAGTAGACAGGGGAATAAAAGAGTGAGAAGGAAGATTGGGCAAAACCTGGCTGCTCAGATGCGGTCATTTGATATGGCCTTTTTTCTTAAGTTGCTTCCGCACTGCTGAGGATCGTGACCCCCACTCCAATCTCCCTCGTTTGAAAGGTTCTTTCACTTCTCGCGATTCGGCACTGCGTGGAGAGCTACGAACACCGGCAAAATTTGGTAACCCCAACGCATCGGTGACCTTCCTCTGCTTCTCCTGCCTTCCTCTTCGCCAGTGACTATGAGCTTATTCAGGTCGGAGTTCTTGGTTTTGCGAGCAACATGTCTAAATAATCTGAGGGTACGCTGTAGGCACACAGTTGATAGCCTATTTTGGATTACAAGCTCTTCCAGAATGGATATATTTGTGCGTCTAGCTATTCATGGAATCCTGAGCGTTTTCTTGCAGCACATTTTGGGGGAGTCTAGCTGTTTCTTTTAGATGGCTCTATGTATCTATCTTTTCACACCGCAGAGGAATATGGGGTAAATCAGCGCCCGGACGAGTCTCGTCTTGCATCTCTTGCAATTTTACTCATGACGTCTTTTGTCATGCAAATTCTCTTTTTCAATTTTATCTCACAACCTCCTTCATCACTTATAGATGAGCTTGTTTTGTACTAATTGTAAAAATTATTTGAAACAGTAGATCTTTTTGCAAAGCGATTATATTGGCGGATTTGTTGGAAAAGATTCCAGAAAAACATAAAATAAAATCAAAGTAATTTAGGAAGCGTGTTCTTTTTTCCAATATTAAATTTCAACAAGTTTCCGTGGCTCGTGACTAATTTTAATAAGCCAAGAACTTCGCAATCTTTTCTTTGTCCATCTTATTCATTTTCTCACTCAGTCAGCCTCACAACATACCTCAAGTGGGAATGCTATCGTCTCAATGGCTCCTGCTAGAGCAGTGTTATTCTTGAATGATTCACATAAAGAATATAATATTATAAATTAATTCATTCCAAATCTTTTCGAATATTTTCTTTAAATGGTCCGTACAAAGTACATTTAAACCATTGTGCAGGCAGATTAGAACAAAAGTCTGCGATTATAACGAGAGATTATTGTAAATCGCACAACGGCAAAGCTAAAAGCAAAATCTGGCCCTCGATAAATCTTTTAGCCTCCTAACGCCCACTTAAAGCCAATAATGAGTTTTATACCAGACCATAAATTATAACTTGGCCCAACACTGTTTGAAACTTCCCGTGGATGAAGGTTATAGTACTATTTAATATGAATAATCTTTATTATGTTCTTCCCCTGTGAAGTGGCATACGTACATACCTGGTGCCCAAAGCTCTATGTATATTCGAAACTCAGTAGATGAACTTGAGCCAAATATTTTTTTAAAAATTTTTTTTATTTTAAGAATATAAGTACCCCAAAAACTTTTAACTGCTTACAAGTTCGCCCTTAACTTGAATATACCATGTGTCATTTTGTCTCCTTTCTATTATATTCATCCTACTGAATCCGTACAATACCGTTTCTTACGTGAACTTGCATGGAGATTGGGGCGAGAAAGAGGCAATTACTCAGATTATGAAATTGAACAAACCTTAAAAATTTCTTCATTAGAAAAGCGTGGGAAATACTTTGATCTCATTCGGATTTTCACAAATATTAATTATATTATTGACTTACCTCTTTTGTTGCAACTCATTTAGTTTCACATTTCTTGCCAGACTAAGAAATAATGATATAAATTAAAAATATACTTTGTATTTACCACTTTAATTAAAAGTGGTAAATATTTAATAAATATTTAATAAATAAATATTTAATAAATATTTTTTATTTTAAAGTGGTAAATACAAAGTATATTTTTAATTTATGTAATTAATAATGATGCCACAAAGTTACCAAACATTTGAAGAAATTATATAAGAAATAATGAATTACTTTTCCTCGATCAACACTCGAATTCCATTCACAGTTCTCATTCTGCCAGTCTAACGATTGTCAGCCTTTACGGAAATAAACTTCGAAGATTTGTTTATTAATATGTCTAACATCATGGACTTCAAAACCTTGTTCATGCTCTGACCTTCGTCGTTAATTAACGTTATGTTTTTGTCATTCCTTAATTCGTGTATTATTTATGTACTCTTCTTTTTACGTAACTCTTATTTTTATTATTTCATGTTATATGTTTTGTTTAATTAGACAATAGTTCATTAGCACAAAAAAATAAAACAATATAATTTTTAACTTGCCGCGTTTCAGTTAGACTCAAATGCGTATGCATTTATGGTTGATTCACCTATAGAAATGTATTGTGGACGTGTCCGTGTGCCTGAAATAAACTCTTTTATTCCCTCTATCGAAAAATTCCAATGAGGACAAATTAAATTGGCCTGTTTGCGCCCTAGGAGTCGAAAGATCTTCTGTAAACTCGGGTTAACCTTTTTTTATTCTGGTATAGATCACATTTCTAGGATTTTCTTTATTAGTGTTGGTAGAGTTATCTACATCAGCCGCTTTTATGTTTTATTACTGACGAAGCCATTATTTTCACTGTCGTCGTCATCTGCACGCGGAGTCTGCATAGTTAACCGGAAACCTATAAGTATTTGGATGAAGAATTCGATGGTAAACTTTCTGAACTTCTTGAAACTAATACACCTACCGTAACACCGATCAAATTAAGTAACTAACATAGGTGAAATACAATTTTTTTAAGAAAGACAATAAGGATGACAATGACAAATTTTCTCCTACTACTAAAAATATTGGTTAGGTCATGAAAGAGGACTTAGCTAGCGAACCCAACGCTCTAGAAAATTTAACCAGTATAATAAATTATGTAATTTTTTTGGTATTTCTGAAATTTTCTCTAACGACGCTCTACATTTTTTTGTGAGTTCATGAATACGAATCGTTTTTATTTCCTCGCGTGTTAAACCATAGAATACGTTTTTCCGATAAATAGCCGTTATCTAATTAAGGTTGCAGTTCAATTACATTGGAATCCTTACCAGCTCGAGACCATACTGTAGACCGTAGCTACATGTATATAAATATTATGTTGTTATTATCAGATTGTAATTATTACATAAGACATTTAGGAAGAAACGAATGGGCACAGCTTTATCAATATTTTATCGCTTATCTGGAAGAAGGGAAATATAATTGGCCCAGTCATTTTTCACATCAGAAAATTCATTATACTATTATTAGTTGGTATAAAAAAATAACTGTCGCTCATTTTTAAATGCAGTGTAATTTGTCTGTGTCAAGGAGCTCTCCGTTTATTTTTTTTATATTCACACTCGTACACTTAATAGATCTGATTTGAAATTTACAACTCAGTCTCACCCTGTAGTTGTTTTGGACATGAGTTGATTTGAACACTCTTTTCGTCAATTTTTATTCTTGAAATGAAAACAATGGGAAAAGCAATTTGACGTCTTTTTATTTATTTTGACAGTTAAAAGGCATTAAATAGTTTTTTGACAGCGTAAAAGCAATATTCGTGAGTTCCAACAAGCCTTTCTAAAAATAATAAATAAATTTAACCTTTGATATAGTATAATTAATAACAATCAAACCACCCGCGAACAAGAGTGGATCAGTTTATTCAGAGCAGAAAATACTCTCAGTACAGCCCTGGTGAAAGACCACCATTCAGAATCAAATCGTCGTTTGAAATGGCCTTAGCCATATTTAGTAACTAGATCTTCCAAACTTCCTCTTCCCCACTCTTTTCTACCTCATAAAATACCCCAACTGTGAATTCCATAGTGCTTCTGACTCCAGATGGTTGGAAGAAGTTGGGATTTTTGTGCGGTATTCGTAAAAAAAACCTGACATCGTTATTATTAAAAATTATTAATATTAATTTATTAATTAAGAATTATTTTAACGAATTTTAACACTCCCCTTTATAATACACCATTAAAAACTGAAGAATTGTTGTAATATTGTAAAGTGTAATGTAAATTGTCTATACCAAGAATCCTATTTTATTGATTTCTCTGCAAAATAAAACCGGAAATATTGTTATCTTATTCTAGAAATTTGGAGTTCCTCAGGGCTCTTATTTAGGGCCGCTCCTCTTTCCTATTTCTATTATTGATATCGCAGAGTATTCTGCATTCCAGGTTTCTTCGCTGATGACCTAAAACTATTCTTAGAAATATTAACTTTAGAAGTCTGCGATCGACTCCAATTAATAAAATTATTGATTGGAGTAAAATGAATCAGATTGAGTTCAATATTTCTAAATGCTTCATTATGTTCTTCACAAGAGCGTATCGTATTTGGTTTTACTGGTATACTGTGGACGCCTAAAGTTTAAAACGTGTCTCCAGTTTTAAATACATTGGTGTCGTGTTTGATAGTAGGCTGACATTTCATGCTCACATTGATTTTCACTGAAAATGCTGGGTTTCGTCCTACGTATCGCGAGAAACTTTACGAACGCGCGGGTTCTCATAATTTTATATAACTCATTGGTTAGGAGTAGGTTGGGTCGGTGGTTTGAAGCCCGCATCAGGTGAAATATTCCCACATGTTGGAGAGAGTTCTGAAGAAATTTTTGTGATTTCTTTATCTGAGGGAGTATGGCTCTATCCTACAAACTTTGTCTTAGGTATGCTCTTGGATGGTTCGAAAACTAGACTATCATGGAGAGCATTAATTTCTATGTTCCCGATTGTTACCGCCATTACCGACAGCATATACTGTTTTATGTCCTGGCCTGCAGGACCAACTTGCCAATGATCATGCTGTTAAATAAAATCACTTCTTATGTCGACGTATTTAGAATAAATAAAGCTGCGTTTAAACAGAAAGTTTTATTGCTACATATTTAATACCGGTATGTTTTATGAATTTCTAGCTTATTTCTTTTAATATTTCTTATTTTTTGGATGTTGTATATCCTGTCTTATTTAGCAATTCTTTAAAAATGCCTTAAAATGTAAATTTTTATAAGGAATAAAGTGAATTGAAATGAATTGAATTGAACAACAATATTTGAGAGGGGGTGTTGGGGCTTGGTTGAGAAGTGAAAGCTTTTATGTTTTGCGCAAGTTACTAAAGTATAACTTCACAATAATTGATTGAGATTGGTACAAGGCTGTAGATTTTATTGACAGCTCAGATAAAACTCCCTTTTTGGAGGGGGTTGGGGTTTTGCATAAGATCAATAAATTAACGAAATTTAGTTTGAATCAGACCAAGAGTTCGAAATAATCCGAACATCTGCGAGCTACGATAATACACAAACAAGGTAAGACGGTAAGCGTTTTAAAATTTAATGGTTTTGTGTTTAATTCGTAAAAGTCAATTTTTTTAAAATTTAATGTAAATCAAATTTAAAATTGTTATTATTAAGTCCCGGAAGTATTTTTAGTCTTTATTATTATGACACATTATAAATGTGAAAACCTCATAGAATTCAGAATTGTTTTCTAACTAAATCGGTCTTACCGATAGTAAATCATTATTTTTATAAACCCGTCCAAATCAGAATGGGGTGGTAGTGAATAAAATCATATAAATAAGTCGTCACAATGTAAATTAACCACAGTTTTAAAATGGCCTTAAATACCGAAACAGCTGTCACAGTAATAAAAACTGAAAATACGTGCAGAACATAATAACAACATTATATTGAAAAAATTAATAAATAAAATTTAAAAAAAAACTTCCATATTTGTCATAAGATAAAAGCCATTTTTAGATTGACGACAATTTTTCGTTGAAGCATTGTGGGAGTGAAGGAAGTGAGACAGAGGATGGGAATGTTGGGAAAAACTGTAAATTCAGATTTAATCACAAAGGGCAGCTAAGGGAGGATACTTCGAGTTCTACCCCTCTTCTATCTATAAAGTGTATAATGAATTGCCTTGCACCGATTTGTGGCATTATTTAATTGTGTTGCACTATCGTAAGTGTGTCAAGAGATTGTAAGAAGAATAAAATGTATTTTAACAGAACTGTTTATCTAGAATATTAGTGAAAAAGATACATTATTCTTGTATAAATCAGGTTTTGTTCGCCAGATTCGGTTTTAGATTATTGTTTAGCCTGCCCCGTGAGAAAGGTACTACGCTACTCATAAAATGAAAACCGGTAATTCACAAAAACCAAAATGGAATCCGCAGAATAGGCTTACAAATTTCGTTACTTTATCGTTATATTTAGCGACTCCCGCGAGGATCGTAATCTTCTTATACATATTTAATAAATGCAGTTCCGGCGTAAACAAAAAGAAAAACGGCCTACGCTGACATGTCAGATACGAAGGAGTTAACAGGGTTTGATGACGATAGAAAAAAAAACGTAGTAGTGTAATGTAGTTTCCGGTTAGTGCCTGAGTCGTACTAAATATCGGGATCCTACTTAGGTATCGTGCATGCAATCCACTGCTATCTAAATCCTTTATCATATTCGGCTTAAATTTATGATAGTCGGAGGAACTCAAACTTTGTCAGGATATTCTCTTATCTTTTATCCTTGTTCTATTTCTGCCTTATCCTCTGGCATTGCTTATCCCAAAAAAGTCAGTATTTTCACTATAAAATTAGTGAGAATAATCATTACCTAGAAATGTTGTATTTTTTTTACATCTATGATGCAGCATCCTATCAACAGGAATGTATCCATGCCGAGACCTCACCACCAGGAGAAGTTTTGATGAGATAAATCACTTACACACACTGCCGAGTTCATTAAAGTTTAATAAGAGCGTAGTTTCAACCCTTATCGGCTTGTGAGCAACTCGTACTGTGATTTTAATTGGTTTTGTCGTTGAGATAAGATACTCTAGAAAACCTCAATGGTAAAAAATATTTAAACAAATTATTTTAGTTTACCGAATGACATTGTTTTATGGATGATATTGTACTAAAAATTACTTGTATTATTTATTTCTTTAATATGTAAGATAGAAATAATATGTACGGTATATAAATAATATAATGAAATATGATGTATCATATAAGTATAAAAATAGATTAAGGATGATATGTATGTATGTATTTATGTAGTTAAGTTAAGAAAATGAAATAATTTTTTTTTTTTTTTACTTAATAAATAATAAAATAAAAATGTGAACATTGAGTGAGAGTTCCAACTGTACAGACCGATTAACTAACTAACTAACCATCACGCCGTTTCTCCGCAGGGGTAGGCAGAGAGGACGGACCGCCAAACAACTCGATCTTGGCATACACTTCTTGCTTCATTCACATTCATACAACGTCTCATACATTCTCTTCTGTTATTCCGACTTCTGACATGGCCCGACTCAAGTATTTTATTCACTTGATCGTGCCATGTCTTCCTCGGACGTCCCCGGCTTCTTCTTCCATTCACATTCGCGTCATATATTCTCCTTACACTCCTCTCTTCGTTCATTCGCTCTACATGCCCAAACCATCTAAGCGTCCCTTTCTTAATCTTGCTCACTACGCTTACATCAGCCTTGCATTCTTTTCGAATCTCAACATTTTTCACTCGATCATACATGGTTTTACCACACATTCGTCTCAGAGATCTCATTTCTACAGCATTCAGTCTACTTTCGCCTTCCTCTGCCAGTTCCATGCCTCACTGCCATTTATCAGGGTTGGTATCAGCACTCCATTGTGGACTGCTAGCTTCGCTTCTTTGGACAACTTTTTGTTTGCGCCAACCGCGTTCAGTCCTCCGTTAATAGAGTTTCCTGCGTTCACCCTTCTTTCAATAACCCTATCAGTCTTTCCATCTACAGACCGATTAAACAATGGTATTCCGAATTGGGGTGTTTTGAGAGTCCGAAGAGACTTAGGAGTGGAAAGGGATGGATAAACAGAGGGTTGGCAGTACCTGGCTATTCATATCTGGTAACAAAACACGACTAAACCATTTCATTTCCAATTTCGTTTCCATTCTGAATATTAGTCGATATTTTGAGTATCTATCACTATCAGGACCATGATGAAAATATACTTGTTGCCTTTCTTTGAAAAATTAACATGTTTTAACATTATCTATACTACAATTTCCAGAACTGAAGTTAAAACAAGTTCCACGAAAACGCAAAACAAACACGTTTTATATTTTTATTATAAATCAATTATTATTATTTAATCAGTCTAGTTTTTGGGCTGTTAATTTGTGGTGGAATTCCATTGTATTAAAATTGAAATTAAAATACTTTTGTACTTTGTTCCACTTATTTATTTTCACCGGGACTGGTTTCATCTTTCAGACTGGTATAAATTATATTAATTAATTTACATTCATGTGAATTAAAAATATCTATTTACTATGTAACATCATTCATAATTTTAACTTTAAGCATTATAATTACCTATATTTAACTTAAATTAACAAAATAGAAACATTCATTATAAAGAGACAATGTTGTGTACCCCTGCCTAAGTTTGTTTAAATACCGTAGCATAAGAATTTCAAGTATCAATTCTTATATTATTGTTTAGATAAATACAATAATATACCAGGTACATTCGCCAATCATATTTTTTATTTGTTTTTTTCCTAGAATAACAATAAGGCTCAATCAAATACTCCAAACTCTTCTAATGAAAATGGATGCCAACTTTCAGACATTTTGAAGTTTGGATTTTCTTGTCCCGAAATTTACTATTTCCCGGTGGGTCAAATAATCATACTGAGAAATCAAAGAAGAAAACACGAAATCTCTCATTTGATTTATGAGAAATATCATTAATTTAGAGTATCTACATCGATGTGAAATAAAACTATTGTAACATATTTAAATAAGATTATTTGACCTTACTCCCAAAAATTCCATTGAAATTGATTATCTGTTTACAAAAAAAAATCGGAAATGGTTTTTTTTTTCATTAAGGCCACACCGGATACCTCGAGGAAAATAATTTTCCTCCTGGCGTATGTCATCTTTGGGAATGTTGTGGGGAGCGTCTTTAAACTTATTTTGAAAGGATAATTAGTCGCAGGAAAGCAATATTGCTCTAACATCCAGAGCCATGTAAAAGAACGCGGGATTTTCAGACTTATATATCAATTAAAAGCCTAATACTCACAAAATGAAGAGTTTTTCAACGCCGTACATGTTTTATTTTTCATTTTAGACTCACAGGACTCAGATGAAAAGAAACAGCAGAAAAAAAACCTGTGGAATGGTGTATACAAAACATTTTCATGTGTTAAAGTGGTTTCAGCAGTGTCGCTTTCTTGCGACGAATTATGTTTCCTAAATAAAACTGTTTTTTTTTTTCATAACGTGTGCCTTCAAAGAAGTTATATATAATGTCTTCTACGTCTGTACGATTATTGAAAAAAGATCAAACATGAATATGATGAAATTTAAAATCAGTTCCCGATTGACAGGCTTTGTATTTTACCAAACGTATTGTGGTGAGCAAATAGTATCAAAAATAATTTCATTCGCAACTCACATTTTTGTCTATTTATTGGCAATCCTATCAGATAACTCCGCGCCGCCAGCCAGTAGCAAATAGCATTTCTCCATTAAATGGGCTGCTATTCGACACTCTCCAGGAGCTCTCTAAAAATCTTGAAACATCCGGAAATATATAATGTTAATTTACAAAACTACAAAAATTCTTCTGAGCTAATATTTCATATTCATTAATGGTTTAGAAAGCGGAACATACAAGCTTCTAAGCTTCGTAAATCGAAATTCACATTATTTTCCCAACATGAAAATACTGAAGTTATTATACAACAGGCTGTTTTTAAATCTTTTGGAGTCGAATTCTATCATTTGGGCGTCACTTGCATTTTGTGCACTGATAGAGTTTACAAGAATTTTTTTTCATCACTATGAACGACACTCTTTGCTATGCCCATGTATCTATATTTTTACGGTAGACTAATTATCACGCCTTAAAAATACTTAGAGTAATTGCTCTACTAAAATATAGTTTTATTTTTCTTAATGGAAACACGAGATACTGACTAAAATAAATTGTTTTATACCAGAATCTTACTCTCGAGGACATCAAAGTAACCACTCTTATAGTTGAATAAGTAAAGTCATAAGTTATGTATGATATCACCTGTGGGGAGAGCTACGTACTTCATAAATATGGTGGGTTAAAATATTGATCTGATTTTTATGTTCTATTATAATGCATTTACAGGGAATTTGGCATTGCATATATATTGCATAAACGGTACAATTATAATTAATTAGATTAGATATCTATAATTTAATAAATATTTCTACTAATTGAATAAAATAAATAAATACGCACACTTTAGTACCAACAAACTGATGTATTGTAAAATTTGGTGTTTCAAATGAAGGAATTGGTTTATTTTCCATATCTGGAGCCAGTATTGTAATTAATGCTTCTGTGGTTCGTTGGTTTGGGTTAGTTATTAGTTATGTAGTCATGAATAAGATTAAGAGAGGGAGTTATAATTAGTTTTGTTCATTAGGTAACTGAAATACATCTTTAATAATGTCACTAAAGATACATGTGATCCGATTGAAGTTAAGTTTAAACTAACTAGTCGAAATAGGCCGTTCTTAAATTGTTACGTGATTAATTATCTTTAATTAAATATGATTCGAAGTATTGACACAATACACACGAAAGGATTATTATTTTTTTAAATTTCACGGGCATAAATTTATCGTTTAAAATTAGATCTTTTTTTAGTTTTATCTTGGAATATTTCGATAATCATTACAGAATTATGTATTTTTTTTAATTATTTCTCCATTGGATTTTCTCATAAAAGGTTTCTGTAATACGCAATGAGAAATCAAAAGTTTTATTTGGTTATTGGTTTTTAACTTGCTTTTAACCTCTGAATGGATTATACAAGATACAAGTGCCTTCCATGTTATTTTGAAAGAAACCCTCTGTAGCCACTGACATAGTCCCTTTTGATTCCAGATCTAAGAGAGCCATTAAAAATACACTATTTAAACGCGCACTGTCTCTCTTACAGAGCCTTCATTATAATATCGCCATTACATTAGATTGAAATTAAATTTAAGGTCAGATCGGTCAGACTTTAGAATCAGATCAGAAACACAAAACACGCCCACATCGTATGGCCTGTCTTCTTCCTTATTATATAGTGTTGCTATAAATCAGACGTGAGTGAGAATAGAATAATTATCTATAAAAAAAGTCTGTGAAACTTATTATTGTGTTCAACAGCTCGGCTGTGGAATGATCTGGTGGCCTCTCTGTTTCCTCCCTCGTACAAAATGGGTCTCTTTAAGACCCAGGTTCACTCCTTCCTATTTTCCAAAAGACCCTCTACAGAACATCCCCAAAGATGAGATAGGCCTTGAGGAATATGATTTCCCTACTGTTTGGAGAAACTGTATAAAAATATTATGATTACGGAAGTTAAAGAATAGAGATGTTAAAAATTACTCGATTATTAAAATGTTATTTGCTAAAGCAATATATGTAAAAATTCCGAAACATTCTCAATTTTCAGTCAATTACTTTGCCGTGTTAGAAAAGTCGCTCGGATTTTGCGCAAATTTCCCTTCAGCGGCGCGAAAGCCTACTTCCTCCCTCAAAGACTGTACTTGTACGCGGGGTAATCCGCCGAGTCTAATTTAGCGAAACAATGGCGTCACTTAACACCCCTCGGAGCGCCACTTGAAACTGCCCATAAAACCCACCTTCCTTTAAGATGTTATTGTACGGGGTGTTGGAAAGGGTGGGGAATATTTCAGGGGGTTAAGAAGCACCCCATTACTGCGGTGGAATTGTTAAGCAAAACTGAGTGCCGAAAGCTTTGTCAGATAATTGTTACGTGCCTTCAAATGACGCGTATATGAAAACTGTTTAAAAACGGAAAATCGTTAATTTCATTTACTTCCTCCTGTGAGGTGAGATGTTTCACGTTTTTGAACGGAGAACTTTCATTACTTGGTTACTCAGTGACTTAGCAGGAGTGCTCGGATTCAAGAAGTGGGATTTGTCCAGGTTTGATAAATAGGTGGTGGGGCCGTATCGGAAGATCCCTTGACTTCTTTTGATCCATCGCCTTACGTAATATTATATTCTGATAATGTAAAAGCACATTTAGACTTATTTCTACAAATAAGTGAATCAAAGTACCGTCAACATCGAAAACAGCGAATGTCTAAATCCGCTCAAAACGAGTCTGACAAAGGAGCCTGTTCCTTTTCCGACACTGTTTGAAGTGAACTAATTAAAAGTGAAATTCTCAAATATGCCAAATAAGGCTTAAACTTTCGTCTGACGCTCTGAGCAAATGATAACTTTTCGTCCAATTTGCAACGACTACTAATTATTATCATTCTGTTGAAGTCGAACTTTTTACTCAGCATTTTTTTTTGTTTTATCTCGGGCGTAATTGGAGATGTCACCACATATAAATAACAGCAGCAATTTCACAATTTTACTAGCTCTATTTTCATGAGAAAATCACCTAAACTGAGCTTTATACTTACACGTTTTTTTTACAATGCAATCGCCGCCAAGCCTATGTTAACTGAGGTATTTTTCAAAGGATTCACATAGTTTGGCATTAATATGTAAAATCTTCGTTCAGTATTTGGGTGCATAAAGTTCTGGGGAAATTAATTTCCCTCAAAGCCTATTATGCCATCTATAGGAATGATGTGTCGGGGATTTTCTTGGGAAAAGGAGGGGGTGTTCTGGGGTTTTATTTATTGATTACCGCGCAATAGTTCCAAATGATCCCAACCATCTGTAGCCAGCGAGACAATGGCAGTCCCTAATGGAGTAAGTTGTGAGGCTGTGGGTTGTTAGGAGGAGAAGAAGATAAGGAAAAGAAAGAGGAAGGTGTGGAAGTACCTGGCTAATCAGATTGGGTCACTAAAGCCATTTTAAGCAACATTTTGATTCTGAATAGTGTTCTTTCACCAGGGCGATACTGAGATATGCCGCAAATGTACTAGGTATTATTTTTAATGAATAAATTGTAAAATAACACATACAAAAACACACAGTATATTAAAACTTAATGACAAGTATACACAATCACAAACAAAAATTAAAAATAATTGATGAAAGTAGGTACCTACCCAAGAACTTAATCAAAATTGTAAAAAAAAAAAAGTATAAAGTAAAAAAAATAAAAAATTATATTAGAATGTTTTTTTTTTAAATCAAATCAAGAAAATAAGATTTGAAAAATAGAATAGTAATTTTTTGTTAATAAAATTTATTTAAATATTTTATAAATACAGTTACTAATGCGGAAATAAAATTAAGTATAATTTTTTTTGTAAATGGCGAACTATGGCATCCCCAATTGGGAAATGTTGTATGGCTGAAGGTATTGTGGAGAGGAAGGAGAAGGGGAAGAGGAAGGTGGGGAAATATCTGGCTATTCAAATCTGGTCACCAAACACGGCTAAAAGCCATTTCAAGCAACGTTTCAATTCTGAATGTTGGTCTTTCGCCAGGGCGATACTGAGAGTATCTTCCAGTCTGGAACGTGCGCAAATATACTATATATTATTTTTAAATGAATTAATTGTGAAAGAGCACAAATTAATTAAATAAAATTTACTTGCGCACGCTGGGATTTGAACCCGTGACCTTCGGATTCGTAGTTGAGAGCCTCACCCCTCGACCATGAAGTACGTCAAAGTAATATTATTAAATTAGTATTATTAGTAATATTTAATTAACAATTAATACTTTTTCGATTCTGAAAATTTTATAAAATTAATGAGAAATGCTTTGAGGACACCACAGTTTAATACATTCATATCAACGTATTTTGGAAGCGAGGCTTACCTCATCAGGATAAACAGTATATTAATAATAATGACACCACAAATTTATTTATACATGTATCGAAGAAAATAAATAAAATTTAGTATCGTAAACACTCAACCACGGAGACCGCGAAATTTTCTTATTTGCTCAGTAAATTATGCCTAGTGTAAAATTACGTTAATTTAATTGTGAATTGATTTTAATAATAACTTCCTCAAAAGATATTTTTTTTTTGGCATCGTTATTAAAAAAATAATTAAAAATTACTTCTTATTCACCACTTTATTAATATATACATATCAACATGTTTCGAAAGCGATGCTTGCCTCATCAGGAATATACACAATACTACAAAATAATAATAGACAAATAATAAACGAACACGATAATATAAGAATAGAAAAATTATAAACATTAACAAAAAATGATTAAATTTGGCAAGTAATTAATCAAAAAGGTTAATAAAAAAATATAATAAAACATTGAATAACAAATTTAAATTATAAATTAAAAATATGAATTATTTTTGTCATTAATATTACTATTAAAATAAATTCAAGAGATGGCTATTTTTTATTATTTTTTTATTATTAATTATATTTAATTCCCGTTAATGCTTTTACTTAACGACTTTATTCAATTTTTATCATTTTTCAATACTTGACATTATTGTTTTTTAGTTTTCTATATGTTCCTGATGAGAAAAGCATCGCTTTCGAAACATGTTGATATGTATATATTGATAAAGTGGTGAATACAAAGTAATTTTTAATTCATTTATTTTACAGTAACTAATGCACGTTAATATTCATTTATATAAATTTATTAAACTTCATAATGTTTGCCATATATCTCAAGTTTCGTGCAAAAATCCACAGGTTTCTTTCTTTTCTGACTTTTTCCTCTACCTATCGTCACCTGTCAATAACAATAGAGGCAGTCTCCCATTACTCTCTGAACCCGATCAGGCCTACTTGGTTCAAGTTTCTCGAAAAGTCAACACGCTTGGTGTCGAATAACTGTCATATAAAACCTTAATAAAAATCGTCCGAAGGGAGCTTACAAGTTACAAATACTTCTAAATCCATACCATTCTAGCTTCAAGAGCCTTCCAGACAAGGACTGTTTTATTATTTACTGAAACAATATTAATCATTTTTAAACATTATGGATTAGATTACATTAGATTAGTACATATCGGAACAAAATATTTGATTGTAACATAAATTCAAACTTTGGACCTTACGCTACCCAGGGAGATGCACCTAAAACATTGTCTACGAAAGCCCATTTCTTTACTGTCATGAAAAAGCGACCCGTTCTCGTGTAACAATTGTCGACTGTGTGCAAATGTTGGGCACGCGTTTGGCGTGTTTCCCGACTATGCACCGGTGCCGAGGGGATCAATGACGCTAGGGATGCACAGTTCCGACAGGTAAGCCGGAGCCATCCCGTTAAATGACTCAAACATTTGAATATCCCAGTCCTAATTTTCCAGAGTGAGAGGATCTATAGCATCCCCAATCGGGGTCTGTTGCGAAGCTGAAAGCAGGAGAAAGGAAAGAGATGATTTAAATGAAGGTTGGGGCGTTTTTGGATATCCTTTTTTGGTCACTAAACATGGTTATTGCTATTTCAAATAACGTTTCGGTTCCCAATGATGATCCTTTACCAAGGGGACTCGTAGAGTGTCTTACTTCTTGTTATGGTTAGTTAATTCAACTGTTATGAAAACCTTAGTAAACAGGAATTTATGTTCAGTGGAATGAAAAACACGGGTTTCTAATCTGCGGCAGAACTTAATGACTTAAAAAACATTATTGTACCACTCGTCGGCAGAACATGCATCACTTATTTTGGCAAAAAAAGCGAAATTCAAAACGAGATAACGATGCCCGTTGCCCACAGTCACTGAAAAGATGAATCGATAGAAATGTGTTGCGGGCGTGTCCATGTGTCTGAATTAACCTCAATATTCTCACTTCTGGTGAAAATGAACAAATATTTTCAACAATTCGAAAATATTTCTTGATTAAATGATTTCATTGGCCTGTTTGGAGCCCAGGAGTTGAGAGGTCTTACGTAAATTTGCGGCATGAGTTTTTTGTTATTTCGGCATCGTTGATCTCATGGAGCGTTTAAGATCCTCGACTAAGAATCCAGACATCGCGGGTTCGAATTCCTGTGTGCAATATTTTTTTTTGGTATTTACACTGACTTCAGAATTAACAGACTTGCCCTAAATACAATTCTTGTACCCATTTTGGCACCGGCGTAGATCACTGCCGTCCACGTTTGTTTTGCGTAATTTTGAATGCGGTAAACAAATTATGAAACATTTATGCAAAATGTGAAACTGAATACTCGGTTTATGTAATCAAGCCGCACCATTTTTACTTAGTTGCTGCTTTACTTAGAATGGCGGCACGCCTAGCTCGCCCCCCGCCCCTCTTCATCCCTAAGTGTTATTTGCGCTGTGGTTATTTCACACGTAGTGAATACAATATAATATGCGGTATACTTGCTGCACGTTCCAGATAGGTAATTCTAGGTATTCTAAGTATCACTCTGGTTAAAAGCCGCCAATCAGAATCGATGCGCCTCCAAAAATGGCATAAGCCGTGTTTGGTGACCATGAGTCATCCCCTTCTCCATCTTATTCTCTTCCCCAATCCTTTCAGCCTCATGACGTACCCCAATTAAGGATGTAAATTATTTTTAATTAAAATTATTTTTTCTTTAAATTTCTATTCATAGTCAATTAAATGTCTTGATTTTATAACATTAAACCCACTTTCTTTCTTTTCATTAATATCAATCACACGTGCATTCATAAAATTTAAAAAGCATTCTTACCTCAGACAAAAATTAATAAGATATTGTATGGACATACGTAACAGGTACTTCAACAATGTTAATTTTAATACACCACCCTGATCATTTCTAATAAAATGTAGTGTGTCTGTCTAAATAAAAGTCCCACTATCGGGAGCATTTATAACATTTAGTATCATTATAATTATTTCATATGACTGCCATTTTGCAACCTAAATGGTGTCTTGGATAAACCTATATAATTTTCTTTATTTGTGGCAAATTTTGACCTTTCTACAAGTCTCAGATAAAATTATTCAGGCTTATAAAGATCATTGTAATATTTAATCTCTGAAGAAGATAATAACAACAACTTTCAATGAGAATATGTAATAGACAGAAAACATAAAGATCGCGGTCGCGAATGGAAATCGAACCCAGCTCTTCTAGTATTACCGGTGACTCAATTTAGCTATGTATAATGACATGGTTACAATAGGTTATTTTTTTCAAAAACATTATTCCCTTTGAGAAATACTAACATAATAATCAATTATTTCCAATCTTTTGGTGTTTTTGCAAAGCTCTACTCGAATTTTAGAAACCTTGAAGGTGTCTTGGATATACCTTTTTCAGACTTTTAATTTTTTTCAACGTTTAAAATATATGCGGTGTATAAACTTCAATAATGTACGAAAATTTGTTTTGCATCTTAAATGCATAATTATCGACTACCCACCTCCCCCACTACCCGATTCGATCCCGATTGTCACTGGCAGAAGAAAGTGCCGAGACTATTTGATCTCAACCGCTCGTCGGGCAATAACAAAAGGTGTTCACCGCCGCGACCGGAGCATCTGGCCAATTCTGGATTACCGTGAAGTTTCAGTTAGGTGAATTAAGTGCTAAAGGATTTCCACGAACCGAGGTAGGCTTATTCAATTTTTGTGGCATCCTCCTGTTTCTCTTTAGTCTTTCCTATCACCCTTTTGTCATCCGGTTCTTCAAATTAACTTCGCCAACCCAGAATTATAATTTTATCAGAGCTATCGAAACATTTGTATTTGGTTGAAATTATTTGTTTGTACAGGTAATTAATTTCATTGTCCGGTCTGGAACCTGGCAGTCAAAAACTCAATTAACTATAACACTTTTCTTTCAATTCTCAATGGATTACATTTCTAGGCACTATCCGTTCAGTGTCCGCAGTAGGTTCTGGCGAGTTGCGCGGTCACTAATCGAGGCTTGTATCGCGTCCGCAATAAATCAATAAGCAGTTCCCAACTTCAGGCGGTAAATCACCCTTTGATAAGGGTGGAAATTTGTTCAAAGCTCGAAAGTCGAAATACATAGTTGGTTCGGATCTTTGATAAAAATACACGGCTTTTAAATGTATATGAACGCCGGTATAAATTTTAATCTAATTGAACTGGAGTATGATTGTGGTGACATTACAATTATAAAACAAACGTAATAAAGAACTGCAGTATTTTTTTTTCAATGAAGACGTTCTAACTAAAAAAAAAATCGAGTGAGTTTTCGTAGTTAAAATAATTTTGAAAGTTTCATTTTTTAAAAGCCTGCTAAAACGCTCCAAATCTATAACCAGTCATTTTTCAGGAATTTTGAGGTTAGAATGTCATACGTCAAAACAATGATGAGTTTAACGTCCTTTTTTTCTTATATTTATAGTAAACCATAACTAAACATAATTAATAAAATTATGTATCTTCTTAGAGAAAAATTCAAAGAATAATAGTAGCATTGAATGTTCACATTATTGTAATATCCGTATTGACAATTGGTGGACCCATTAATAATCTTATTTCTTTAACCGATTTATTTTTATTGGACAACAATTATAGAGCTTAAAGTCACCTACAAAGTTAAAATTTCACGAAAACTAAAAAAATACATTTTTTAAAATTTTTTTCAAACAAATCCAAAACCTGAATACGCGGGTGACTTCAGATATTCCGCAAGTATTGGTACCAACATAACAGGGTGTTTTCATGAGATGATTTTTTATTCGCTTTTAAATTGACGGCCTCCGTGGTCGAGGGGTAAGGCTCTCGACTACGAATCCGAAGGTCGCGGGTTCAAATCCCGGCGTGCGCAAGTAAATTTTATTTAATTAATTTGAGCCGTTTCACAATTAATTAATTTAAAAATAATATATAGTATATTTGCGCACGTTCCAGAGTGGAAGATACTCTCAGTATCGCCCTGGTGAAAGACCACCATTCAGAATTGAAACGTTGCTTTAAATGGCTTTTAGCCGTGTTTGGTAACCAGATCTGAATAGCCATGTATTTCCCAACCTTCCTCTTACCATTCTTCTTCCCCTCCCCAATACCTTCAGCCTCACAACATTCTCCAATTGGGAATGCCATAGTCTCACTGGCTCCAGACGGTTGGGAGCAGTTGGGACTCTTGTGCGTTATTCATATAAAAAAATAACGATTTATAAATTCTAAGTATAAAATACTTGCAATGAAACTCGTACATTCAGAATCAGCATTTGCTAATTTGAACGGATTTTGTATAAGGCGTAATATTTTTCACTGCAGTTCCTTATTGAAGAAGATATTTTCAAATATTTATATGCTATCAATAAGATAAACCTACATTAATATATTGCTTGCATTTACATGAATTTGGTATAGATTACACTTTTTGTTAAAATCTGTTCAGAAACACAAACATTTTTGGTTAATATGTAAAGCGAAATGCTAATATTTTAATCTAGACCAGTCCACAAAACACACGAATATATATTCCTAACTAGCAAATAAATTAATAATTCCATTAGTGTTCTCATTAGTCGTTCGTCTATCGGAATCTGGACGAAGCTAATGATGGTGTTTTTGTTAAATCTCTTAAAATTCAGCTGGAATAAAAGAGAATAACATTTTTTTGTTAAAATGAAACGACGAAAAACTTATTTCCTAAGAACATTCAAAATTGCATAACTTTTCAAAAAAAAAATCCAGTTATTCGCGTTTGGTAAAATAAAACAGATTTTTTGATGCCACGTCAAAACCAGGTCAGAAAAATATATATTTAGTTATGACTGCTACGGCAATCGTTCGGTTTACGTTGAAAACTTTGTGGTGAACGTCAAAAGAGTAATGGATGTGAATTTTCAAAGAGCGTGAAAGAGAATTTCCATGAATTCACAATATCACAAGTAGGGGTTGTGTTACTTTGGAAATTGATCCTGTGGAATTCATTCGTCTCCTCAGCGCTTTTTGCACCATTGGTTTATCAATGGAAACTGAAGAATTCAACTTTTTGAAGACTTTCTAGAAATTTTGGAAGTCTGGCGGTTTTAGCTCTAACAGAGTCTAATATTACTAGTTTTCTGGGAAGCATTTACGCGATTTACATTTACACCTGGAGACTTTCCTGTAAAACAAACATCAATCATGTTCAATCAGTGCAAAATTTATTGGTTAAATTATTAGCTTGTAAAAGTTTATACGAACAAAGGCATAATATTCCATACTTTTATAAGAATCTCAAAATTCTTTCAGTTAGATCAATTCTGTGGTACAAAATTATATTTCAGCACATTAATAACCCTATATATAATACAAATAAACTAGTCGCGTAACGTTAATATCCGGGTAAAAGAGCACTTAAGTTGTCTCAATAATAATGGGTTCCCGGAATTTTCCGTCCACCTTTTAGAAACAGACCACACTTTAAAAAAAAATACAGGCATAAAAATGGAATGGGCATTAGACTAGATAACTTGAAAGCATTAGAGATAATGAATGCCAAAAACAGTAATAGTAGACTCATTAACAATCAAACCCATTTAAATAAAAAGCCCTATACTTGAAATATTCCCAGTCAACAAAGTACGCTCCCTTCCCAGTC
This sequence comes from Halesus radiatus, assembly GCA_022606495.2. Lineage (NCBI taxonomy): Eukaryota > Metazoa > Arthropoda > Insecta > Trichoptera > Limnephilidae > Halesus > Halesus radiatus. Next base: position 32,911 of record JAHDVE020004091.1, read on the forward strand.
CGCTACCTAGTCCCCTCCCCCCTTTTGTAACGATCTATAACGCATATGTGTAATAGATAGTATTATACTGCCCTGAAGAAGCTGCGGTAGTAGCGAAACCCGGTTGGCAAGAAGTGTATGAAAAAAAAGTGACGTAAACAAAGTTTTTTTTTATTTATTTTAAAATTATAATGTCACATCACAAAGTTACCGCTTCAAATGAAAACAAATTATTCTTATTTTTTACATTGTCAATGTAATTGACATTGTGACTGTATTTCTGATATATCATTTTTTACAGCATTTATTTTTATTGCTCCTTGATTAGAATTGAAATTAAAACACTTTTGTACTTTGTTCCACCTTTTTATTTTCACCAGGACCGGTTTCATCCTACTACGAATATTTTCTGACTGGTAGTTGAAATTCTTATGCTACGGTAATTATACAAACTTAGGCAGGGGTACACAACATTTTCTCTATAAAAAGAATGTTTCTATTTTGTTAATTTAAGGTATTATAAGTTATTTTGTTAATTTAAGGTACATAAAGGTAATTATAATGTTTCATATTAAAATTATGAACGATGTTACATAGTAAATAAAATAAAATAGTTACATTCAGTTCATGAGTGCGCAGTACGAAGACTTACTGACCAGAATCCGCGAGGTTGAGCTCCGCAATGATGAGCTATCAACAAAGAACTCAGCTTTGGAAACCAGAATTGTGGTGCTCGAAAATGGCGCAGAATTCCAAGAACGAACCCTCAAGGCCAATAATTTGGAGATTAGAGGTATCCCAGAAACCGAAGGCGAAATTTTGAAAGACATTGTTTTTAACATTTGTCAAAAAACCGGTTCTCCCATTCGACTAAATGATCTCGATGCTGTTTATCGATCAGCAAAAAAAAAATAACCAGAAGAAACCGAGATCAATTATCATGAAATTAAAGTCTAATCTCGCAAGAAATCAACTTCTGTCTGATGTTAAAACATTCAACAAAAATAATCCCAATAGAGAAGACAAACTCAACACGTCGAACATCGGTATCGCCGGCCCCAGCTTGGCGATCTATGTTTCAGAACAACTGACATTTCGTACTAACCACCTATATTTCAAAACCCGGCAAGTGGCTCAAGACAAAAAATACAGATTTACCTGGATTAAAGCGGGACAAATATATGTTCGGAAGGATGAAGGAGCAAAGGCAATTACGATATCGAATGAATCCAATTTGGCATCGCTATAAGTTTGTATTATTCGAACTAAATACACTCTCGAGGTATGTCTTGTCTCGCTCATCTACATGTGTTATTATAATATGCTACTGTTTCCGCAATTCCAACTCCAATACTTATTATTTTTGCAATCACTTATGTGGGACTACTATGGTTATAATTGTTTTTGTATACACTGCTGTATCCTGTGTTATTCTCGTACTTGCTTTGGAAGTTAATCCACAAATTCTGCAACATTTATTGAGTCAACGTTCAATTGAATATTTTTATGATTCAATTACCATGTGATATTTATAATGATACCGATATAACTTGTACCATGAATGTGATAGACGATCTTAAAAGCTTAAATAATTATTGTTGGAATTCTGATAATTTAAAAATAATTCATCAAAATATCAGAAGTATTTCATCAAACATTGATGATTTCTTGATATTCCTCGATCAATTTACTTATACTTTCGATGTCATAATATTATCGGAATGTTGGATCCATAAAAATTATACCTCTAAAATTATAAACACCTACACAGAATATCACACAACTATAAATATTAATAAATCTAGTGGGATTGTTGTTTACATAAGGGACGGAATTCAAGCGCAAGTCGACGAAATAGTATTATCGCAAGCAAACTGTCTAAAAATTGTACTTAATAATTATTTATGTGTTTTTGCAATTTATAGATCACCATCTTTTCAAAACATCGACACTTTTTTGAATTCGCTTCAATCAACCATCAATAGTTCTAAAAAATTTACACGTCAAATCATTATAGGCGATCTCAATATTAATACTATTCCTCAATATCACCAACAAGCAAACGATTATTTATGTCTTCTTGCTGGAAACGGTTTTGTTCAGACAATCAACACTGCCACTCGTGAACAGGGCGCGACTAAATCCTGTTTAGACCATATAAATGTAAAAAATATTAACTTCATTGACTCATTTGTTATCCACACATCGATTTCGGATCACTATACTACAGCCCTCTGCCTCAAAGTTAAACCTCCCCAACTGCTAAAATTAAATACGTCCCTCGAACAAACTACACTAATTTACTTGAGGACTTGCGTTCAGAAAACTGGCAAAACGTATTTGACCAAATTGACACGAACATTGCGATGAAGGAATTCACTAGTAAACTACATTCATATATATCTAAAAATACTAGCAAGAAACGCATATCAAACAGCCAGTTTAAACTCACCCCCTGGATCTCTCCTGGCCTTGTTAAATCTATCCACAGAAGAAACCAACTTCATGAAAAGGCGAAAAGGTATCCAGATAATATTTTAGCACTAGCTCATTACAAAAAATACAGGAATTTATGTAAAAAATTAATTAAATTTACAAAGGAAAATTACTATAAAAAGTTCATTTACGAAAATACATACTCTCAAAAACGATTGTGGGAAGCATTTCGTGATATTAGTAAAACAAAAAACAGTAAGTCTTCCGAAATTAAAACATTGAACATCAATAACATAGACTCTTCCAATCCCAAAAATATGGCGAATTTTGCTAATGAGTATTACACGTCAGTGGGAGCCACGCTTGCAAAAAAAATTATTTTTAAATGTAATAAAACTGAAACCGAACTAGCCAACTTAATCACCTCTAATCTCGAGCATAAGATAGAAAATATCCAATCAACATCAAACGAAGTTTTAAAACTAATCGACGACCTAAAGACATCGAATGCTTGTGGACCAGATAAAGTCTCAACAAATCTGCTTAAAGTAATAAAATCATCCATAGCACCTCCGATAGCGTTCATTTCTAATCTAAGCTTCCAATCGGGCATATTCCCTGATCATTTAAAACACTCAATTATTACATTGATTCACAAAAACGGAGATAAGTCGCAGATTCAAAATTACCGGCCAATATCTCTGCTAAACTCGGTCTCAAAAATCATTGAAAAAATTGTTAAGAACCGTCTCACCCTTTACCTTGAACATAATAACATACTTTCTAAGAGACAATATGGCTTCCGAACAGGATTAGGTACCGAAAATGCTATTGCTAAACTGACGAAAATCATCTCCAATAATATCGACGGAGGAATTAAATGCATCGCGATCTTCCTGGATTTAGCTAAAGCTTTTGACACCATCTCGCATAAAATTCTTTTGAAAAAACTACAGCTAATAGGTATACACGGACAACTATTTAAATGGCTGGGTAGCTACTTAGAAAACAGAAGCCAAAGAGTTAATATCAATGATACTTTAAGCGAACCAGCCAATATTGGATTTGGTGTACCCCAAGGAAGTACTCTAGGGCCTATTTTGTTCAATATATACATCAATGACCTATGTTACAGTAACCTTGCCGATCACATCATCACCTTTGCTGATGATACAGTATTGATTTATGAAGGCAAAACCTGGAACGAAGTTCATAGTAAAGCAGAAATTGGCATAAACAAGGTTATGCAATGGTTAGACAATAACCTCCTTACTCTCAATACGGATAAAACTAAATTCATACGTTTCAGTGCAACGCAAGCGGGACAACCCAAAGATGTTCTAAATATTACTGCTCACCTTTGCAATGAAATAAATACTTGTACGTGCAATAACTTAGAATGCGTGGATAGTGTAAAATATTTAGGAATCATTATTGACAAATTCCTAAGATGGGAAGAACACGTCATCTCAATTGCCACAAAAGTCAGAAAACTCACTCACCTTTTCATAACTATTAGAAACATTCTAAACCTAAAAGATCTAAAATCAATATATTATGCCATGTGTAATTCTTTACTTGAATATGCATCCTTAGGATGGGGCGGTTGTGCCAAAACAATTTTGGACCCCCTGGCAAAAGCGCAAAAATCCCTAATAAGAGTCATCCTTAAAAAACCCTTCAGGTACCCCAGTGATGAATTATTCAAAGAAATGCAAGTTCTTGATGTCAGACAACTGTATATCAGGAAAATTGTATTACACACACATAAACAACGTCACCACTACCCATCTATCGAGCACTATCACGACACCAGACACTCAAGAAGTAATCCAATAGTTTCAACAAAAACCATGACATCCCTTGCTCAAAGACAATTTTCATACTTAGGACCAAAATTATTCAACATAATACCCAATACATGGAAAATGAAAAGTACAAACGTCCTGCGTAAACTGATCAATGTATGGCTTCTCGATTTAGGGAGGGTCAAAAGCGAACATATGCTCTATGTATGTACAATTTTAATAAAACCTTCTTATGTAATACATCACTAGTACTAAATCAAAAAAAAAATGCACATCATACTTTAATCTTGTATACTTTAAACTTTTGCATCTCATATGTAATTCGTTATTACTACCCACTAAATTTATTGTAAAAAAAAAAAGCATATCATACTCAATAATTTATTTTTCAAACTTTTATACTTTATATTTTAAACTTGTACATCTCAATTGTAATTCTTTATTACTCTACACTAATTTAAAAATGCATATCATACTTTAGAATCTTATACTTTAAACTTTACTCTCACTATACACTTTTACATCTCAAATGTAATTTATTATTTCTCTACAGTAAACTAAAAAATGCATATCATACCTTTAACTTATATTCTTTAAACTTGTATACTTTATATTTTAAACTTTTACATCTCATTTGTAATTCATTATTATTCTACACTAATTTAAAAATTGCAACATACTTAAAAAAAATTTAAAAAAAAACTCTTTTTTTTTTCTTTTTTTTTATTGAATTTACTTTATGGATTGTTTTATATTCTTTTATGTGTATGTATATTAATATGAACTAATCTTATCAATTTGACTGTCCTAAAACGGGATTTGCTCCTAGTTGGACAGTCAAAGCCTTCTGAAATATTTCTGTCAAATAATGTATGTTTCAAATAAATATTATTATTATTATTAAATAGATAACTAGATGTTACAGAGTAAATATATATTTCAACGTTCTCCGTCTATACTTATTAATATATTTCGCAACTATTAATCCATCACTCCTTATAAATCTAGCATTATATATAAAAAAAATCTCCTAATTTATCTTTATGCCGTGGGTTAAATAAATGTTGATTTATAATTTTCTACCAAATATAGAGTAAAATTTTAGTACAAATATTAAGTTAAATAGAAATAACGATGTATTACATCCAAACATTCAACAAGTACTTAGGTTACTACCCTTTGAAGTATTTATTAAAAATACCATGTTAAACCATCCTTCCTTCTGTATTTTTTCCGTGTAATTCAAAACAAACTATGAGTATATTTATTTAATGAAAACCTAATTAAATAAACATATTATCAAGTTTTTTTTTGAAGTGGATAATTTTGGTGTTAAATCTCAATGTTTGATGATTTGTTCAAAATAATATTTTTTGTTACAGCCCAGCCCGGTCAGCTTATTCGATTGGACTTCAGAGACGAATTCAACATCGAGCCTTCTGAAGATTGTCGGTTTGATTTTTTAGAGGTAAGGCATTCTATAATCTTTACAACTTTGCGGCGAAAACTTTTGATATGTTTTTATTTAGTGACGACTAAAAGGCTTTTACATGTTGATACAATTATATCATATTTACTTGTACAACGGGGATTAAATAATAATATGGTACATGAAATAATAATTAAAGTATAAAAGGAGTAAGTGGGTACAATATAAGTATGTGTTTATAGCCTAATGAATAATAGTTTTTTTATCCTAAGATTACATTATAACAGCAGGTTGTACAAAAGAGTATAATAAGTGGCTTAGTACATAATATAATAACATAAGTATAAAATAAGAAAGTAGGTAAGTAACTAGATACAGCGCAATGTGTGAGTAATATGTTCATAATTATTATGACGTTGTAAGCGGGTTTATAATACAACTACGTGATAGATGCTTTTAGTATTGCCCTTACGAAGACCACCATTTAGAATAGAAACGTCGCTTAAACTGGCTTTAGCCATGTTAAGCGACTACATCTTGTAATGTTACAGAAAAAAATGGAAATTTACGGTACAAGCTCAGTTACTTAATCAAATAAATGCTTGCATTTTCATACTGCATCTATTCAGTCGTGCACTTTTCTCTATTCTGCCATCTCACCACAGAGGAAATAATACATAGAGATGCCCTAACACGCAGGAAAAAAATTTAAAAAAAAAATTACAAAAAAAACAAAAAAAAAAAAAAACAAAAAAAAAAAAACAAAACAAAACAAAAAACAAAACAAAAAAAAAACAAAAACAAAAAAAAACAAAAAAAAACAAATATGTAAAACAGCAGTGAGTATTTAGTTTCAACCTTTTTATACATATTTTATCATTTTCTTACCGCAGTCAACATCAGGCGAAACAAACGTGGAGGGCTGTGAACTAAGCTGGTGCCAAAACGGGTGTCACATTTGCCTCCCTTGGGTTGATTTTAATGAAAGGTTAAACAAAATTCTTAAGTCAGTCTTAATTATACTTAATTTTACTTTTATCTAAATCGCCAATAGTTTTTATTTTTTATTTATTTAATAATGTTTTACAAAAGTAGCAAAAATGTGACCTTACTGGGGTACCCCGTTCAAAGGACACATTGTACATGATTTTATGTATGGATTATAAATGAGGTCAAGTTTGATAAAATATTACTGGACGAAAATTGTAATACAACTAATGAATAAAATTCTAAAATCTGTGAGAAAACATACGTTAACCGTTAAACTCTACTCGGTTTTCAACATCGTATCTATATTCAACCTTCCCGTGTCCATAATCCATATGTTAAAACTTTTGAAGTCGGTTAATTTTATAATGGTTTTTATTGCTAGAGGGAGGATGTTAAATACTTTTACAGAGAAATATTCCAAAATTCTTTGATGTTTTAGTTATAGGTTCGTGGAAAGTAATAATGGGGAACTAAGTTTTCATATTTATTTATTTATTCTTAAATTTAATTATGAAACTAAAAACATTAGCCACTTATCTCACTAGAACAATCCTGTGTTGATGCAAATTAGCCAAAATATTAGTATTTTATTCGTTCAAGCAGTAGTAGAAACTTTTTTTCTGAAATGGGTCTTGGTTCATACTGTTCTTTATATGTACGTTTGGTTTCTCATAACCTATACCTCTAACGATAATTATCTTAAAACAAGCCTTGCCGCCTCCCTGATTTCCAAGTTTATGTGGTGTTTGGGGGATGCTCTGTAGTATATTTAACAGGGTAGTTTTCTTGGAGTTAATTAATATTTTAAGGCAATCGTTATTAAACAAAGTGTTTCGGAATTTGTGGTTTCCGCTTAAGCACAAGGTTTATGTACGGGGGTCTTATAATAATGTGTTAAATAGTAGGTGTTTCATTCAAATGTTAATATATTTTTTAATTATTTGGGGACGTTTTACGTGAATAAGTCCACCGGTTTTGGTATGAACGTGCCTTCAGCAAATACCCTTTTAATGATAATACGTATTTTCATTCCAGGATATAGGTAGGTTGGTGCAATCCCACATGTCCCATACAGCTATTGATATTGTACAAGAAGAAAATTGAATAAAATTAAAAATACAATTTGAAAAAAATGGATATAAAAATAATGCAAAAGTTACGTAAAATAATATGGTACATAAATAAAATAAAGTAATAATTATGTCGGGGGTGTCTCTGAGTGAGCTCGGACCCTGCGCTCACTCAGGAGTGGCGCTTGATGCTGGTAGGCTGCTATCACCACTGTCTTGTCGGAGGCCATTAGCCGCATCCTGGTTCCTGAGATCCGGTGTCTCATTAGGCCGGCAAGTCCTTTCATTCATTGCTCCGTGAATATTGCCGATGCACTGCTGTTTCTCCTATATCCAATATAATTCTCAAGGCAGAATTATGTTGGATTCGAAGTCGTTCCATCAAGTTGTTCCGGTAATGATGTCTCACAGGTATAGATTAGTACAGAATGTATTTAACAATGTTTTTTCAACATTGCTGCTGCATTTTTAAAATCTGTGAACAATCACTATGCTTACACTTCTCCTTTACCGTTCAATATCTTCATTATCCGAGAGGTCTTCATTAATGATATGCCCCAAGTATTTAACTTTCTTCGATGTTTGAAATCTAACCCAATTAAATTTCAATTCAATTCAATTCTTTATTACTTTAAAAATTTTACAAAATTTACATTTTAGGGCATTTTTAAAGATAATTCAGGATGTGCAACATCCAAAATAATTACTTATAAAATATAATAAAAATTTAATAAAAAGAAAGTTGACATTCATAATCTCAGTAAATTGCATACAAGGCATACTGGTATTATACAAGTAGCAACAAAGCTTTATGTTTAAACGCAGCTTCATTGATGATAAATATGTCGATATCAGAAGTGATTCTATTTAACAGCAAGATTGCCCTCCCCACCGACATGACCATTAATTAATTTAGGTGTACGGGAAGCATCTCCTCGGGATTCTTTTCTTGGTTGAATATTTAAACATACATATTTTTGGGTCCCATTTTTTCAGAATATTATAAGTAAAATTACCTTTGAATAAATTAACAAAAAATATTTAAAAACTAAGTCATTTTACAGGATATTAATTTTTCAAACGTTGCCTATAAGAATAGGTGTAGCAAGCGGTGATGCGTCCTTTTTGCAACTCAGTGATGAAGAAAATAAGATACATTTGTGTTATGAACGAGTCAATATGTTTCTGGATCTGAGCAACCATTTTTTTTATTTTTTTTAGTAATAGTAATACGAGTTACAAAATTGTATCGAATAAGAAACTCGACAATCCTCGATAAGCTAAATATCAAACCCCTCCTAACACCCATATTAAAGTCGCAATTGAGGTGGCTTGGTGATGTATTTAGAACATCAGAATATTGAATTCCGCTGAAAACTTTGACAGCTATTTCAGAGGGAAGGCGTCTGGGCCGCCACAAATATGGTTTGGAGAAACAACTCCAGAGTCTATACCAGGAGAGGCTGGGCCTGCTATGGACAAAAGCCGCTGAAGTAGAGCAAGACAGAGATACCTGGAGGCACTTCATCGATGCAATAAATCCCTGATCAGAATAGGACAAGGGAAATAAAACATGCATTTATTATCAAGAAAAATTTAAATCATGGAGTTCCCATGAATTTAAATAAAAACATCGTTAAATTATACAAAATTAAATGGTATTATGCAAATTTAACGGTTGTTGAAATATTTATAACTATCGAAAGATCTATGTGAGAAGGCCTTCCAAAATTTTTGAAACTTTGACAAATCAAAGTTAATAAAAAAAGCAAACATTTTTACAATTTTTTTTAATAACGAACCAAAAGATATTGACCATCTAATCTAAAATGTTTTAGTTCTCATTAATTACGTAAATTATTATGTTTGAAATAAAAAATATATTTGTATGTTTTAACTTGTCCTTATCGGTAATGACATCTTAATAGGGTAGTAGATAGGTAGGTAGTAGTATAGACTACGAAATACTCGCATACAACGGAATGACATAATGTGATGAATTATAAGTTAGAGCAGCCTGTATATTGTATCACATTATTAACTGTATCTGATTTATACTTTGTAACATTGCTAGGGGTGGGGGTAGAGGGTGGATTTGTCGGATGTTTACGCTGGAAACAGTCGCGGTACGCCATCCCACTTCTCCCCCACCCTCTCCCACTTCCACAATTCCCGGGATTGGAGTCCGTCAAAAGCAGGCTATAGAAGTAAATAATATGTATGCTAATCTGTTAATTCTGACACAGTGTTGTAGAGACCCTTCATAAACAGATTTGCTTCGAATTGTTGTCAATGCAGCTGCAGTTAAATATTCATATGCTACTCAAAAAAATACCATTTTTTTATATATGGGCTTTCCGACATACATTTCAATATAAGCCTCCCTCAAATGACTCCCTGTTCGATGAATGTAGGCGAATTTTGCCCATAAGTTCCAGATTATCTCGGGTGAGTGTCGCCCTAGTACATAATTCACAATCCAAACGTTACTTACAATAGCTTTAGTTGCGTTTGGTTCTTTCTTCTCCCTCATATCCCACCTCTGTCACTATCTTCAGTCTCGTAACAATTTTATTTTTTTTTTTCATATAAAATTTTTCATTCATTACCAACTAAAAATGCAATGCAACATAAAAGAAATTAAATAAAAACAAAAAGTTTAAAAAAATTTAGTTATGGAGAACAAACTATATTTCAGACAGCGGTGAACGTCGAGTCAATGAGGAGAGGTTCTGTCAAGAATCAATAAGATTTCCCTTTTGAATCTCTAGTTACTGACGCAAAATATATCGATATCCTGATAGATTTTGATAACATGCTATCGTACATATCATGGTCCCAAATGTTCAAATTTTTTTTTTTAATATCTAGATGTAGAAACGATCGTGGTATTCCCTTTCATGTAAGAATAAATAAATAAATACCTTTATTGTTTTTAATCATTGAAGAAGATAATATTAACACATCCCAAATGAACCACGAAACCGAAAAACAACAGAAATTAAAAAGATTTCAGTCGCATCTGGGACTCGAACCCAGGACCTCTACCTATCCGGGGTAACCGCTTAACCAACTTAGCTAATGAGACCAGTTCAAATTACGCCATTTACACCGATATCATACTTCAAGTTCAAGACTTGTTAATATTATCCTCCATTTTTATAAATCCCATATTATTGGCTGCTATCCTTGTGATGATTGCAAAGTTTCATCCAGAACTCAATTGCGATCGGAATAACCTTAAGTTAGGTAAGGTTAGGTTAAGGTAAAATAAGTCAATAGATGTCTCATATAAATAAAAATTGGGTAGGTATATCCGAGACTCTATTCCGATTGAATAACCGCGATCAGAATAACCTTAGGTTAGGTAAGGTTAGGTTAAGGTAAAATAAGTCGATAGATGTCAAATATAAATAAAAATCGGGTAGGTATATCCGAGACTCTATTCAGATTGCAATTGAGTTCGGGATGAAACTTTGCAATCATCATAAGGATAGCAGCCAATAATATGGGATTTATAAAAATGGAGGATAATATTAACAAGTCTTGAATTTGAAGTATGATATCGGTGTTAATGGCGTAAATTGAACTGGTCTCATTAGCTAAGTTGGTTAAGCGGTTACCGCGGATAGGTAGAGGTCCTGGGTTCAAGTCCCAGATGCGACTGAAATCTTTTTAATTTCTGTTGTTCTTTTCGGTTTTGTGGTTCATTTGGGATGTGTTAATATGATCTTCTTCAATGGTTAAATATTGCAATGAGGTTTACAAACTTCAATAAGTTAATAATAGATAGCGTGTTAAATACCCGACTTACTAACCAGTGATTCTAACCTATCTGAAATGGAAAATGTAAATGATATTTAGGTGTCCGGTAACATTTTGTTTTTGTTTCTGGGTTTTGAAAAACGTACAACCATTTTTTGTCACATTTCGTCACTGGTTACTCAGCCCAGTAACCGCCCAACCCCCCATGTAGACTTTATGGCTAAACATGTTTTGAATTTTTATGTTTTTAGGTGAAGAAAAAAAAATAAAAAGGAAGATATTCTTTGCAAATATAGGAGAAAATCTTGCTAATCTCATACACAAAGATCCAAATATAACAATTCCAGACTGTAATGTTGATGTTAAAAATAAAATGTCAACATTTCAACTCACCACAGAGGACGAAATAGTAACGATTATAAACGGCATGAAAGGAGGCTCTGCCCCAGGTTTTGATAGAATTACAATTAACATTTTAAAAAATATTAAAAACAAAATTTCTAAACCGTTAATGCATATAATCAATACAAGTTTCCAATGCGGAGTATTTCCATGTAATTACAAACAAACTACCATAACTCCAATATTTAAGTCTGGTAATCCCGAAGATGTTAATAATTACCGTCCCATTTCAGTAATCTCAAATATTGCAAAAATTTTTGAAAAACTTGTAAAAAAAAAGACTTAACCAGTTTATAAAATGTAATAGCATAATTCACGAAAATCAATTCGGCTTTATGGAAAGTAGAAGCACACAGGATGCAATTTCAAAATTAACTAGCCTTATTCACACTTCATTAGATAAATCATTAAAATGCCTTGGAATTTTTATAGATCTCAAAAAAGCGTTTGATAGCATATCTCATGACAAACTTATAATTAAATTAAGCAACATTGGAATAAATAGTACAGCTCTGGAATGGATAAAAAGCTATCTTTTCAAACGTCCTCAAGTGGTAAAATAAACGAGGTACTTAGTCATAAAAAAACAAGTAATTTTGGCATACCTCAAGGTACAGTACTGGGACCTCTACTTTTTATCATCTATGTAAATGACATATTCATGCAAAAGCTAAATGGAAAAATAATATCTTATGCTGACGACACTGTCATAATAATTGAAGGTACTGACTGGAATTTATTAACAAGCTAGCAAATACTGATATTAATATATTAAAAAATTGGTTCGATAATAATCTACTCTCCCTTAACACTGGAAAAACAAAATTTATTCCTTTCTCTATCAATAAATTTAAATCAAAACCAGAAATAAAAATTATAATACACCAAAGTAACTGCAACAGAATCAATTGTAATCAAGCATGTTCAATACTTAGTCCAACTTCCAAAATTAAATACCTTGGTGTATATATAGACCAGCATTTTAAAGAGAAAACACATATTTGTGAACTTGTTAAACGAATTAGAAAATTTTTATATATATTTATAAGACTAAGAAATATTCTTAGACTAGAATACCTAAAAAGAGTGTACTATGCAATTGTTCAGTCTATTTTACAATATGGAATTATTGGCTGGGGGGGAAGATATGATAATATTTTAAGTCCACTTAAAATAATTCAAAGATTGATAATAAAGGTAATTTAAAAAAAACCATCAACATTTTCCACTGAAAAGCTTTTTACAATATTCAATGTACCTACAGTAGATAAAATTTATAAAAAATATGCAATTATTCAAATCTTTAAAGAAAAAATGTTAAATAAATTACAATTTAATATATCCGCAAGGTATCAGCAAAACATTAAAATCCCGCCATTCAATACTAAGCATACGCAAAACACATACCTATATCTAGGAATAACTTTTTTAACAATCTGCCATCTGATCTTAAAATTATAGAAAATATCCATTAATTTCAACATAGATTAAAAAATTACCTCAAACTACTGTAACAATTTTTTTTAAATTTTTTATTTATTTTTATTATTATTAGATTTTTTTGTCTTTTATTATTATCTTCTCTTTCTTTTCTTCTACTTTCTTTTCATTTTCTTTAATATTATTACTAGTGATAAATTACAAAATTTACACGACAAATTCATATTTTCCTGCTATTGTACAACAATATTTCAAGTTATGATTTGATTAATTAAGCGATAATCACTCACCAAACACAAGAACCTTGTTTCTTTATGGTGAGGAATAGCTATATTATATTTTTGTTACACTATATGAATCATGTCTTATTTTTATATACTCTCTGTAAAAAAAATTATCATATTAAATAAAAAAATAAAAAAAAAAATCTCAGAGAGCAAATCTTCATGGTGCATAAACTGCGGGTATTCGCCGTAAATTCTCACACATAGAGATATCGGATAATTTTTTTGGTTTCTTTTCAATATTTCTACATACTTCTTCTGGTATAGGGCCCATACAGCAGAAGCGTACTCAATTTTGGACCTTATGGTGCAGTTGAATATAAAAGTCATGGCTTCGGGTTTAGTAAACTGTTTGCTAGATCTTATAACAAACCCTTGACATGTTGACATTTCAACACGAGCTTCATCGTGACGTACGCTTCCTCTTTTCTTTCCTTACAACCCTCCAGACAGCAACCCAAACAATGACGAATGCCCTGAGATTGCCTCCCAGGAATACATTTAATATTATCAAATATAAAATAATGTTAAAAAAATGAGTAATATTTTATACCTTTTTAGTTTTTTACGCAAAATGTACATGTTATATCGCTTATTATGTACAACGTATATGTTACATTGTTTTTTATGTACAATGTACATGTTACAATGTTATTCATATACAAATGCACATCTTAAATTGTTTTCTTTTAATCTACAATGTAAATGTGACTTTTTATGTACAATGAACGTGTGATTTTGTTTTTTATGTACAATTGACATGTTACATTGTTTTTAATGTACGGTATACATGTAACATTGTTTTTAATGTACGGTATACATGTTACATTGTTTTTAATGTATGGTATACATGTTACATTGTTTTTAACGTACGGTATACATGTTACATTGTTTTAATATACCGTATACATGTTACATTGTTTTTAATGTACATTATAAATATTTTGTTTTAAATGTACAGTATACATATTACTTTGTATTTAATGTACAGTAAACATTGTCTTTAATGTACAGTATACATATTACTTTATTTTTAATGGACAGTATACATATTACTTTGTTTTTAATGGACAGTATACATATCACTTTGTTTTTAATGTACAGTAAACATTGTTTTTAATGTATAGTACAGATGTTACATTGTTTTTTTTTTATCTATAAAGTATAATGTACATATTTCATTTTTTTTTTATATAAAAAAAATATTTTATTTTATTTTTGTTTATTCGGGAGACAAATATACAAATTTAAGTACAACGAATAAGTGATATAAATTTGACCAGTTACAGGTTTCGACATGAGTATTATTTATATGTGAATCTAGTGATTTTCGAAGAAATCAAAGTTAAATTAAAAAGATAATTATTAAAAAAAAATAGAAATATAAATTTAAATGTTACATGTAATTTGTTATGTCCGGAAAGGAGGGGGAAGGGTAGATCTAGTTGAAATGTATTTGTGTGATTTTATATTAATAAAAGAACACCAAAAAATAGTGTATATATACGTAAAGAAGGAAGTTAATTGACTGGTTGTAGTATGAGGTGATTATGTATCTGAAGTTATAAATACTCGATAGATCGCCGTTGTGACTTTATGGAGTGTGATGTAGAGTTAAAGATGTCGAATTTTGAGTAGTATGTGTTAAAAATATGTGATGCCCGAAAAATGAAGGAGTTTTGCTTAGAATTAGGTCCGATCTGGTTAGTCTATTGAGAACTCGTAGTTAGACCCGTTGTAGGAGTTCCGAGCAATCTGTGGTGGATCTAGCAATTTTCTGCAGAAAGAGTACACGAGCCGAGATTCTTCGACCTTCCAACGACAACATATTACAAAACGCGGTCGACTCTTGGTGATTTATACGGGGACGGTTACCACGAGGTATTGTAGAAAGCGATTTTGAACACGTTCCAAGTTGTGCACATATATTTAATGTTATGGGTTCCATACTTGTGACGCTTATTCTAGTGAGCTTCGGACGTAAGCAATGTAACGAATTTTCATTGTTTTGAGGTTAGTGAATTTTTTACATTATCTGAGAATGAATCCTAAAATTTTTGAGGCTTTTGAAGTTATTGTGTCGATATGGAGATCGAAAAGAAGCTTCCAATGTCACTCCTAATTCTTTGGTTTCTGTCTTACGAGTAATTATTAAGTCGTTCAGAGCGTATTCATGGGAAATGATATTGAAGCACTTTATTATATTTATTTTAAGGTTATGCTGTGAACAGTAAAAATTAAGACGATTAAGGTCATCCGGTATTTTTTGACAGTCAGTAGTACATTTGACGAGTAAAAAAATCTTCATATCGTCTGCATAGAGTAAATATTTTGAGTATTTGAAGCATCGGCCTATATAATTGATGTAAATATTAAACAGTAAGGGTCTCTGTAATGAACCTTGGGGCACACCAGATGGAACGATTACCTAGTCCGATTTATAGCCACCCACAACTAAGTCTTGACTGCAGTTTGATACATAAGATGAGAGCCATCTGAGGAGGTCTCCGTATATGCCGATTTGCATAAGCTTACATATTAATACATCGTGAATCACTAGTCAAAAGATTTGCTCTAGTCCATATATCGTATATTACGTCTACTTGTACACGCTTATCCATATGATCTTATAAGAATTCCGTGAACACTATTAGGTTAGCTGTAGTAGATTTTACACTTATAAACCCATGTTGGTTAACATAGAGTGAAGATTTTAGGGCGGGAAACATCTAATCGTATACCATTTTTTCAAAAACCTTGCTGAGGATACACAGTTTTGAAATGGGTCGATAGTTTTCTACGTCAGATTTGTGTCCAGTTTTGAAAATGGATGTCCCAAATGCAGTCTTCAAAGTATTAGGTACCATACCCTCTTTCAAAGAACAATTGAAGATAATGGATAAAGGTTTAGAGGGACTATGTGCACACTTCAGATCGAAGAATGGAGGGATTTGATCTGGTCCTGCGCCTTTTTTAGATTTATTTTCCAAATATTTCTGCACCAGACGTTCGATTCTATGAATAGTATAGGTATTGCAGATATTATGGTCAACCGGCAAATCATTAAAAGTTTGTATATCGTTGTTGTAAACAGAACTGAAATATTTGGAGAATAAGTTAACAATCGCAGACCCGTTTTCAGCATTCTCATCCTCAAGAAATACAGTACTCGGTGTACCTTGAGATTTGGAGTTAGATTTAATATAATTCCAGAGCTGCTTTGGATTGGAGGATATTTCATGTTAAACATTGATTATGTATCGAGTGTGACATTCTCGATTTAGTTTTTTATGACGTGATCTTAAAAGAGAAAAAGTGGAGTAGTCAGACTGATTGTTGTAAATCTTGAACTTTTGGAAGTGTTTGTATTTTTAAAATTAGATATATCGTAATGGAGGCATGGTGGTTGTCTTAGATAATAAACGAGTCCTTACTTGCGGATACCTAGACACAATCATTACAGAGAACTAGGTCTAGAAGGTGGCCATTGGAATTATAGATTCCATTATACTTGAAAAGGCCCGAAAAATTCAGGCAATCAACAAATGCAGAACTGAGTGGAGATAAACGATTACCAGGTATATGTATGCTACATTGTTTTTTAAGTACAATGTACATGTAACATTGTTTTTTTTTGTGTATAATGTTAATTTTACACTGTTTTTTATTTACAGTGTACTTGTTAAATTATTTTTTATGAACAATGTATATGTAACATTCTTTTTTAAGCTCGGGAAACCATATCAGGCTCATGTTTTCTGAAAAGTTTTAATGATTATATAATATACACTCTTTAGGGGCTTACTTATTTTATGATAGAAATGAAATTATAATAGTGACATAGATTTAAAATATATTACAGTAGGTACATCGACAGTATAGATTGTATTCATAAAAAAAATATATATATTTAGCATGTTTAAAATCTTTCACAAACAAATTCAACAGTAACATTGTCTATGAATAATTCTATATAGTTAATAGCAAAGGCAAACAGTAGCTGAATTAATATTTCTACATAACTATCATACATCTGTATTTCATACCCATAGTTGCAAAACAAATAAACTGTGGTCTTCACATTTACAAAAATATGGTAAAAACACAAATATCGATAGTATACGAAACACACTCACACTATGTGTTACTCGTATCTATGCTCTAGACAAATTTCTTGTAAGTAATTATTGAGTATGTATGATATTATAGTCTTCTAAAATTTTCCAAACGACTATCACTTAATGAAGACATTACGTATAATGGCTTATTAATTTTGTCTGCTGCATGTACATAAATGTCGTTTCTCCAATGACTTTCGTTAAAACAATTTCGTTCGTAGATGTATCATCGTTAAGTGTGTCTTTTATTGTTCAATGAAAAATGAATGATCTCATCAACAAACTTTTATGAAATTATTAGTTCTATTCTTCGATAGTTTATTTGTCGTCGGTATGACATATTAAATATCAAATAAATTACCCCCCACCTACTAAAGTTGATTAGTCTAGACCTGTCACACGGCCTGATCAGACTCTTCAAAAATGAAGAAAGTTCAATAGCTTAACCGTGAGATAGTAGTCACTATTATTGTTCAATATAGAGATATAACGAAAGAGGTGATCCACCAATAAATTATAAAAAAAATAGTTCGTTTTAAATTTTAATTGAAATTTTCAGACAATTCGACGCATGTTAAATTGTAGTAATATTAGGTATATGTTTTGGTTTTATGAATTACTTTTTTTTATATTTAAGCTAAAACGAGGTAGATTGATATTTAGTGTATTTATTTTATTTTATTGATTCGGAATATACAATATATCCCCCGCAAGCGTTCAGGACATAAGCCCATTGTGCGATCTCCCACTTTATCTTATTCCTTTGACAGTAACCCGGTTCCTTTGATAAAGTTCACCACGGTTGTCATTGGATATTCGGCTGTCTCCTGGTTTCACAATCTGTCTTCCCAGATAGCTAAGCTTCATTCCAATCGATGCGGGACATTAGCACAATAGGCGAATTAGAGTCTCATCACCCTTTTCATATTTCCTGCATCTCTTGGTGTTTTTCGCTCCCAACAGCTGGATGTACCTCCCGAGATGGCAGTGTACCGTTAGTAGTCCTATCAGTTACCTTAGTAAGTTTCTGTCCATATTGAGTAGCTACCTAGTTTTTACTTCTATTTATAAGAACTGTCAATATCGTCTTCAATTAATTCCCATATATATATAAAGATTACAAATAAATTCGGGTAGAATCTTGTAGTCACGATAAAATGGTTGCAACCAAAATATATAGGAAATAATTCAAGGTGATATTAAGAGTTCTTAGATATCGAAGTATGCTGCCAAAAAAAATGACGGAATGGATTATGGTAGCTATGGCCCAGTAAATTAGAGCTCAAGGTCCCAGATAGACCTTGAAGTCCTGTGTTCGTGTTTCAGTTGCTACCGTTATATTTTTATTTTTTTATCTTGTCGGTTTCATGTTTCATTTTGATAGTTGTTAATATTATAGTCAATGATTAAAGGGGAGAGGGACGTAGGATTAATTTAAAAACATTATGTTTATCGTATTGCGTAATAATACTATAATTATTTTGAATTAATAAATAATGACTCTCCGACGTCCCTCTCACCGTTAAACCATAATACATTACCGCTTACCGTTTGAATTGACGCCGGTATCTATGTACGGTTGAACAAATAGAATGCATTATTATGCAATACTCTGCATGATATTGTAAAGCTAAGACTTTTGAATCGCAACTAAGAATGTATCCATTTAAAATGTTAAAAACGTGCTTATCGATTCATACAGCTTCAGTATCTATGTTTAAAAATCGGAGTTAAATATTTTATCAATAAAGTAAATAATATTAAGATAACCTAAATGAAACATGACACCGGAAAAAACAACAAAAAATAAAAAGATTTCAGTCGCATCTGGGACTCGAACCCAAGACCTCTGCCTATCCGGCGCAACGGCTTTACCAACTTAGCTAATGAGACCAGATCAATTTATGTCATATTCATCGATATCATATCTCAAATTCAAGATTTGACAATATTAACCTCAATTTTTATTTTATGATTCTTTATTTTATTGGCAGCCATCTTTATGATGTTTCCCTTAGGTTATGTTAATATTTTTTTTATTGATTAAATATTAAAATGAGGTTTTTAAATCTTAATATAAATAATTTATTTATTTTTAAATATTTTCATTGAATTCTTGTATATTGTAACTAAGAAAAGAAAAAGAAATGAAAATGAAAATGAAAAAAGTGTAAAAAATGAGTAGTAACTAAGAAAAGAAAAAGAAATGAAAATGAAAATGAAAAAAGTGAAAAAATGAGTAGTCTGCAAGTATGTTGTCTGTTGTATGCTGATGATGCGGTGCTGATTGCTAACAGTATGGAAGATCTACAGTCCCTCGTATCTAGGATGAACGAAGTATGTATGATGAATGAGCTAATGATGAATGTAAATAAGTCCAAAGGCATGGTGTTTGAAAGAGAGAGTACGAAAACAGTATGCAATATAGTTGTGAATGATGAATACTTGGAGCAGGTCAATGAGTTTGTGTATTTGGGAAGTATATTTACGAGAGATGAAAGACTGAGGAATATTGAAAGAAGGGTGAATGCAGGAAACTCCATTAACGAAGGACTGAACGCGGTTGGCGCAAACAAAAA
>JAHDVE020004092.1:0-19156 GCA_022606495.2 Halesus radiatus
CATTGTAGAATTTGGCAGCCACCTCTGGTCGGGAGTCCCAAAATATCTGAAAAAAAACCTTGACTCTGTGCAGAAACGGGCGGTCCGTTTGATAGATTCGCCTATCTTAACAAATGGGTTGCAATTTTTGGAGCACAGACGTCGGGTGGGAATGCTGTCTTTGTTTTACCGGTATTTTAATGGATGATGCTCCGAATAACTAGTGTCATTGATCCCTTCTACACCGGTGTACGGTCGGGAAACACGCCAAACGCGCGCCCAACATTTGCACACGGTTGACATTTGTCACATGAGAACGGGTCGCTTCTATGACTCGTTCTTGTGTTCAACAGCTCGGCTGTGGAATGATCTGCCGGCCTCTGTGTTTCCTCCATCCTATAACATGGGTCTCTTCAAGACCCAAGTTCACTCCTTCCTATCCTCTAAAAGACCCTCCACACAGCATCCCCAAAGATGATATATGCCTTGAGGGAAATTATTTCTTCCTTGGTCTCCTGTGTGGAGTTACTGTAAAAAAAAAAAAAAATTAATTCACTATTACCGCTTTTTTAGATTTCTAAAATTGTTAATTTGTATATATCTATCTCTTGAATTTATTATGGTTATAATGAATTAATTTCTAATATAAATTTTTTATTAAATGTTGTATAATAATTTATTTTGACATTTTCGATTAATTAATTACCTAATTTAATCAATTTTGTTTATGTTTATAATTTGTCCATACTTGACATTATTATTTTTTTAATATTCTATATATTCCTGATAAAGAAAGCATCGCTTTCGAAACATGTAGTAGATATGTGTATATTAATAAAGTAGTGAATAAAAAGTAATTTAAAAAAATATTTATTTCATCTCAGTTTGTAATTAAACATGGAATAATAATTTGGTTTTTTTTCCGTTTATATAGTATATTTTAGGTATATTTTTGGGAAGCAATTGTTGAACATTGATGGAACGAACGGAATTTATTTCATATACACGATTTCGCTCTTTTGAAGGTTTAATTATTTATTTGCTGTTGGGGACGTGCTTCGAGTGGACTGTTTGGAAGAAGCTAAAGAAATTAAATAAGCACATACGATTTTTGTTCTTATCATAATTAAATTGAATTATAAATAAATATATAATTTCTTCAAATGCTTGATAACTTTGTGGCATCATTATTAATTATATAATTGAAAATACACTTTGTATATACCACTTTACTTAAAATATATAAATATTTAAAAATATTTATATATTTTAAGTAAAGTGGTATATACAAAGTGTATTTTCAATTATATAATTATAAATAAATAAGTTACAGCATAATATACTCGTAACATTGCTGTCAATGTCACTTGGTTTGAACAGTGAAAGCGTCCGTAACGATCGGTTAATTCAGGTATAACCTACTTGCAAGCGTTATATATGTATTGTTTGTAAAAAAATACAATGAAATATTAGTCCCGTTTGAAAAGGTATCGTAGGCAATACAGCAGGTAACTGCAACATACAACTTACTGCAACTGAAAGCTGTCGCGTGTCCGGCTGCAGGCGATATCTGCGTAACTTTACGTTTCACTTACCGACATATTGTGCAAAAACAAGAAGGCAACATGTAGTTATATTATCTAGTGCATACATCGATAAAAATGACATGTGATCGTCAAGCAACCAGCTAACCGGTATCACGTCCACTGACTGCAACCTGCGCTGGAAGCTGGAAGGGACCAGTACTATTTCAATAGACTTGAATTCGCTGGTAGGAAAATAATTGACTTCATTTAGTGAAAGGAGACAGAAAGTTACTGTGTTAAGAAGAGCGATGCATTCGTGTAAAAATGGTCATTCATCGACAGTTATTCGATTGTCGGTACATTTTCACTGAAGAATTATTCTGAAATGTGGTTTTGTGAGATCTATCCGGAGTGCATAATTGACGTTCAAGGGAATAAGTGCATCCGACAAAAGATTTAGGTTTTAGACGATGCATTGAAAAAAAACGATCCCTTTAAATACCTATGACTTCTTCTTTAGGGCAGTTTACTACTAAACTATGATACACACGTGTTATAGATTTAAAAAAATCTGTTTTTTAATTTCTAATACCAATTTTTTATTTTATATTTTATAATCATTTTTTTATTTTATTTTTTTTTTTGTATTTTAAATGAATTACTTACCTACTTTCAGCACTTGTTTTTAATTTTTGTGGGTGTTTTTAACTTATTCTATATTCTTATTATTTGTCAATATTTGTCATTATTTTTAGTAGGCATATTGTTTATCCTTACGAGGGGAGCTTTGCTTCTGAAATGTGTAGACATGTACATATTAAATACAGTAGTTTTAAACAAAGTAAATGTTTTTGATTTAAGACTCCACAAAGTGGATCTTTTGAAGATATAATATAAACTAACTCAATATTAAAAAAAAACGTACGAGGGTAGAGTGTGAACTTTCGCCCTTTATCACTGGTGACACGAATATATACTATGAATAAACATATAAAATCTCTATGTAATAATGTACTACACATCTGCCTGGATGATTGCATTACAAGGTTACCCGAGGCATTGCAATGTCATTGAATCATCGTGGTTCAACAATTGACGATTTTTTTTTTCATTTTCAAGAGGATTTTATTTCATCAAACATGTCATCAAATTATGTTGAAAAAATGCTCACCAATATATATGCTTTGGTTTACCAAAAGTATGAAGGATAGAGATATCATCGTTACCATTATATGAAACGAAGGAGAACATTATTAAAAGTTACTTTCACCACAATATTATCATTGGGAGGCCAATGAGTGACTATTCAGGAAAGTGGACACCAAAACATTACTTCTCTATTTATAACCGTGATATTTCGAATTCCCGAGCCTCCGAGTTGTGAGCTTTACTGTACAATTGGTGTGGAAAATTTGAGCGAAATAAGACAACGCGATGCAAAGTCTCCTTCTGCTGATGACCTAAAGAGTCGTGTTTTAATTACTTGCCAGCGGATGTCAGAACAGTTGACACAGAACGAGATGCATGGAATAAAAAGAAATTACCGACAGTTTTAAGAACAAAAAGCTTAATTCACAGCACATCTGTTGGCTGCAGTCGCAATTTATTACTCGTTACTCAAGAGGCGACCCATAGCGAAAATATTTAATTAATTACTTGGGAGATATGTTCATTCTGTGTGCTTTGTGCTATGCTGTTCGGTCAGTTGATTGTATTGAGTTTTTTTTTTAAAATTATGTTTTAACAACTGGAATGACCTCCTTTGTTATCATTTCTGCAAATTTCATTCAAGGAATATTTTGGTATGTCATCATCATTACCCCTACCGTTCTGATTGTCTTAATTACCACCCGCGATATCATCAGCCATCTGGCTACATTCTCGTTGGATGAATAGAGTACTTACAGGCAAATAATTTTAAAGAGATTCTCGCTTGGGTAGTGGTATACTGTATCGTAAAACTACTGTGGCGTAAGAGGGGACTGCGTGGGAATGTTCTAAACTAGTTCGAATCAGTTTGAACCAGTATCGGTGTTCACACATACATTCAAACGCGCGCTCTTTATAATGATTTTCCTGTATCTTTGTTTTATTTTATATTTTTTCATTGGCAAAGATAATTTAATCTTTTTCAGAAGCGTTATTCAGAAAGCTCCCTACTTTTTTACGTTATCTATACTTAGAGAAAAATCTTATTAAAATAATTGGAATGTCATTTGAAAGGTTTTTTTGAGTCGGCTCGTATTTAAATGCATGAAAATTATTTTTTCGCAACGTTATAAAACTGGGCTTTTAACAGTTAGTGTGAATAAAGCTCCTTCTATGGCCAGTGAGCGAATTGCCACGCAATGATGAATTTTATCAAATACTCTTGAATGGTAATACCTCCAGCTCCTGACATTTGATGGCAACATACCATACTAGCGCCCTCTAGCGGCCCGAGTTGTACGAATTAGTTTTTTCGTATATTTTAATAGATTTTCTGTGGAATGTATTCTTAATAAATTATAGAAATCGATAAATAAAAAAATAAATGTTAGGTAACCTTAGGATTTTAATCCCTTTTTGATCATGTAAATATTCATAGACATAGTTAAAGAGGCTATTAAGAGAGTATTAACATTTAAAGATACGCGTGTAATCAAATATTGTAGACGTCACACTACTGGCAACATGCTACAGGCTATAGGCTTCCAGACTGTATTGCTATCATAATAAATATTTTATAATACAATCCTAATAGTCTCTTTTCAATAAATAAATATATATATATATGCACACGAGCAAAGAGGGAGTAAAATCATTATGTATGTTAGATAAAACTGATTTCTTAAATTTTCGTTTTTTATAATGTATTAAGAATATTTTTTACAGAAAATCTATTAAAATGTACGAAGAAACAGAATTTCGGCAACTCGCGCCGCTAGAGGCGCTGGTGTAGCATGTTGCCAACTCAATCTACGGTAATTGTCAGGAGCTGAGCGTATTATTATATTTCTACGGTATTTGATGTTATTTAATATAGAAACGGTGCAGTTTTTTTAGACTTATTAAAGACTTATCTTCATGCGTTACTCTCAAATTGTTTTACGATGTGAATAAATGTGTTCCCATGAGTTTTCATTGATGCTTAAGTATGAACCAGAAAAAATAATAATCACGAGGATCCAAGCGGTAGAGCCGAGAGATCTTTATTTGGTGGTGAGTTCAAATTCGTTTTGTGTATTTGGGAAGTATGTTTACGAGAGATGGAGAAAGGCTGATAAGGATATTGAAAGAAGTGTAAATGCAGCCATACATGGAGAACTGAATGCGGTTGTCGCCAACAAAAAAATGTCCAAAGAAGCGAAACTAGCAGTCCACAATGGAGTGCTGATATCAACCCAGATGCCTGGAAGTGAGGAATAGAACAGATAGAGAAAGGATGAAAGTAGACTGAATGCTATAGAAATGAGATCTTTGACGCGATGTCTGGTAAAACCATGTATGATCGTGTGAAAAATGTGGGGATTCACATAGAATGCAAGGCAGATGTGAGCGTAATGAGTAAGATTAAGAAAGGGACGCTTAGATGGTTTGGGTATGTAGAGCGGATGGACGAAGAAAATAGTGTAAAGGGAAAATGACCTAAATAGAATGGAAGAAGAAGCCGGGGACACCCAAGGAAGACATGACCAGATCAAGTGAACCAAATACTTGAGATGGGCCATGTCAATACTCAGAATAATAGGAGGGTAAGTATTAGACGATGTATGAATGTGAATAAAGCCAGGAGCGTTTGCAAAGACCGAGTTGTTTGGCGGTCCGTTCTCTCTGCCCACCCCTTCCGTAAAACTGCGTGATGGTTAGTTAGTTCAACTCCGTGCGAATGCAAACAAGGATTTTCTACGTGTAGAAAAGATCTCGCACAAAATTTATGTAATGGACTTAATGTTAATTTGTACTTTTGTTTCAGAATGAAAGATAATCTTCGTATCGCTCTACTGGATGTGTTGCTTAGAATGGTTATAGGTATATTAAATTTTGTTACCATGTTAAAAAATTTCAGTAATTTCCACATATTTTCTTCACCATTACCAGCGCCTAACAGCACACATTCCTTAAGGGCGAGAGGGACGTCGGAGAGTTATTAGTTCAAAATAATGATAATATTATTACGCCATGCAATAGACATAATGTTTTTAAATAGAAAAATATTTATTAAATATTTTATAGATTTACATAGGCTTAGTATTTATCAAAATCTAATCAGAAATATTACTTTTTCTGACCGTCCCATTGTATGTTTTACAAAATATTTAAAATACGAATATGATTTTTACAGTGGAGTAAAGTATTTTTAATCCTTTATCGTTGCGTTTTTGTAAATAAACATAATCAAAGATTTGTAATCCGCATTACAAAAAAAAAACATTAAAGTTGCGTAGTGTTCATAAAAAAATTAAAAAACAATGTCCTTTTTTTTAAATTTATCTTATCGACAAGTTACAGAAAAACCTTCACAGCATTTTTTAAGAATATTCAACTTTTTAAATGTTTTTGTAAAACATGCGTAGAACGGTCAGAAATGTGTAATATTTCTGATTATATTTTGATAAATGCTAAGCCCATGCAAATAAAAAAAAAACGTAATAAATATTTTTCTCTTTAAAAACACCATGTTTATCGTATTGCACAATAATATTATCATTATTTTGAATTAATAAATAATAACTCTCCGACGTCCCTCTCCCCGTTAATTATTGTGGGTATCATAGTATCACTGGCTCTATGTAGTGTGACTTTTACGTGGTATTTAAAAAGTGCACCGAAAACAGGATTTGCTTTTATTGAAAGCTTAGCTTAAATAACGAAGTTTATATGAGAACACTACTATCGGGTTCGTTCCTGATTTTAAGAAGGGTTTGGGTGGATATTAGGTACGTATCGAAGAGCCGACAACTTAATTTGATACTTTAAAAGAATATTGCTTTATCGGGGTATAGAGAATACCGAACTAAGCGTACCAGTAATTTTATATTGTTATTGGCGGGAGTGATCCCGCTCTGTCAATCTACCGCCCAGACTTACCCGAAGACGGGATTAAAGTTAGCAGATAGATACGAGTATAAGAATATAGGATAACGCCAGCTGTCAAATTCCAAGAAAAACTACAGAAACATAGATATTACATTTTAATCGAGAGAACTTTAATGAGTAATAATTAATAATTAGTAGTGACCTGAACATTTTGCGTTTGCGATAAGGCAATTTTTTATGCGAAATTTGTAATTTTTAAGCGAAAAACGCGAACACCACTTTAACAAAAAATAACTCGAAATTTTATGGATCCTAGTAATTAGTCATTGCAATGAATCAGCTGGTCATAATAACCCGTAACAACTCTGCAAAACTGCACTCCAGTACCAGTGAATAAGGTTATGTTATTACCGGACAATAAATTAATGTTATTACATTATCTCACGGTGGAAATGACGGTGTAAGGTGAAAATTGTTTCATTGGGATTCCTAGATGAAAAAGCAGCCCCAATGACTCACCGGGTATGCTATGTAGCAAGATATAAAAAAAATAAATATTAACAATTGTAACTTTTTTTTATATTGAAGATATTTTAAGGAGTACCTAAGGTATTTAAGCAATAAAAATTATTCTCAATTTGCCAACCATATTTTGGAAACAAATCACTCCTTTGACATAAATAAAGGTTTAAATATTTTACATACACATACTTAAAAGTGGTTTACAATTAGATAGATTTTGTAATTTTGAAATTAGAAGATTTATTAATAGTCAATTAAATATTAATAATATTCCAATATTAAAATAACTATATATATAATATAATGAATATGAATTTTTAATGGTAATAACTGTTATTATTTTATTTTGATGCCGTGCTATTTTCTTGATTTTATCTATATTAATAATAAAAATTATTCTTTTTTTTTTCAACTTTCTATTTTTTTCATATTTAATATTAAAAAAATATCAATAAGTGTTGAATTTTAAATTAATTACTTGCCATATCACTTATTGTTAATTTTTGTTTATTTATAATTGTTCTATTTCCTTAGTATTTGTCATTATTTTTAGTAGATTGTTTATCTTGATGAGGGGAGCTTTGCTTCTGAAACATGCAGATATGTATATTTTAAAAACGCGAGATAGATGTTTATAGTTAACATAAAGGAAAATCACATATTTTAAACAAACGGTTACTGGCTGAGTTGACATCGGTTCTGGGTCCCACCCAGTCGTCGTGAGTTAAATTCCTCGGCTGACTAAGTCCTCCATCACGACACTAGGAACATCTTCCGCTTACTGTGATGGTAGTAGGAGATTTTCAAATATTATCAGGTAAATCGTAACCCGGGAAAGATTGTCCTTTAAAACAAAACAAAGGTGCTACGCCTGCGTTATTAAGTCAAACGATTTGAAACATGTCATATTCATGAGGTGACGATTTAATAGAATAGTTAATTAACAAAACTGTTTAAAAAAATTTATTGGTGTAGTACTTGTAACTCTGAATTAAACTGATTTATGAAAACTCTAATAAGTAATAAAGGCCAATAGATAAAATTCCATCCAGTCTGAATTAATGTCGAAAAATTGAATGAAAACAAAGGTTTGTTTTAGAAACTGAGTCTCTCGTGTTATGAATGAATATTAATTTGGGTTATCTGGATGGCACGGTCGGCTGCTTACGCGGTTCAAAAATTTATCTTTGATTTTGTCCTTCTCGAGGACGTTCGTCGTGGTCCATTAGTCCGGAGGATCAGGGGTCCAGGAGAGCAGGGGGATGGGGAGTGCGAGGGGGCGGCTCGCGTGTGGCGGGTTTCTCGTTAGAGTCTTCAGTGACACATAGGGACCGCTGCGGGCTCGTGTTACCCTGGTAGGTCTGACCATATGTCGCGGGGACTAATCAACCTAATAAATATGATGTCTCGCATAATCGTTAATTGGGTGGGCCGTCTGCAGAATCTGTAAGCTATGTGAGTCGCGGCTAATACTTTTTAATATATGTAATTTACTATTAGTTACTACCCTACTTCGCCCGAGATTCAACACCAATTCTTCGAAATCTTAATATGTATGATACGTGGCAGCTCGTGATCAAATCATTGGAAGTTCATTAAAGCAAAAACCCGAAATATGACAATACCTTAGAGTAGCAATATCTGTTACTGAAAAAACCTCCAGCAACACACGACACTAGAACCGCCAGATTTCCTATGAAATATATTCTTAATAAATTATAGAAAACGAAAAATCATAAAATAAATATTAGGTAACCTGCATATGACTTAATTGCATTTTGCTTATAAATGAAAAAAATATATTAAAGAGGATCTTAGGTTTGCCTTGCCGCTCGCGGCTCGTTCTCGGTCTGGTGGCTTAGAAATGGAATAAATTACTTATTTAATAAATTGTGAGAAATTTTCTTTAATTTCTTATTTTGGGTCTTTTTTTGGGTTTAAGCATCATAATTCTTATAATTAATATTTACTTATGTATGCTTTAATGGGGACATTTAAATATTTATAACTATTAAAAGCGTATATGAAAATGAATAATTTTTTTTTTAAAAAGCCTTACAAATCAATAATGCTAGTCCTCTCCATGTTTAAGAGTTGTTGTAGCTATAGACAAACAGGATTTTGAGTTAAAAATTAAAAAAATATATATACGTATGTATTTTTAATTTTTTATTAATATATATTAATGTTGACTCCCTTTTACAAATAATACTTTTTCATTATTGTATCCCTCTAATATTTTCTTTTCTTTTCTCTCTCTTTTGTATTATCTATTTCACTCCTTGTATTCTGTAACTATACTCGTACATAATCGATAACTCCGTATTATTCTTTAGTTATTATATTTTCCCCGACGAAACTTGTCCTAAGTGAAACCGGTTGGCGAAAAATAAAATCTTTCCGTGGTTTATAAAAAAAGTATTTATTTTATTTAATATAATTAAATTTATCTAGTGTGTATTCAAACTAATATTTTAACCATTATACTATTTTCAAATTATCAGAAGGCACAGTTACGTCTGAAACCAGTTGTCTTCATACATGAATTTTAAAGATGTTTACGAAGTAATTATTATTTATTTTAATAATATTCGACCATTAAGTTAGGTACTCGCTTTCAAGATTTTAATGCACTGCACTTAAAGCCCCATCTCAATGAAAAACGGAAATTAATGAATCCAGGCTTATAATTTATCAATAATTTTGCAAAGAAATTTGAAGCCGGAAACAGTCACGCCATCACGAACAGCCAGTTGACATTCATTGCCTTACAAGGAGTCTCAATAATTTAATTGAACGTCACTTATCAATGGAATCGCTGACACGATTTCTGAACCACTTTCATGAATGAAAAAGCCCCTGACTGTACTTTCAGGAATATTTACTCGGTCCGCTAATATCAAGACAGTGAAAATTTTTATGGTCCGTTTTTAACTGCAATTTTTTCTGGATCTTCACAAGCATAACCAAAGTTCGTTAGTTCTTAAGCTGCTTACCCGCGCTAGCTGAAGCCACTACGTTGAAAGGCATACAAAGGCGTACAACAGTCCTTTCCTTAAGTCTCTTTTCTATACGTTTTCATAAAAAAAACAGTGGACAAGTCGGATGTATGTGGAGGTATTTCACATACTCAAAAACGTAAGACTGAGTTAAATTTATTTGAACTAAATTTTCGAATTAATATCTACCCTTGAAGAATGGTTTACCTATTAAAAAAAGGTCAATATCACACTAGATTAAATAACCCCCTCGGAATTCCGGTTAAATGTGTGCCAGTAGAAGCTCAGCTGGATCTAAATGATCTACAAAACGATGTCAATCTTCGTTACAATTGTTAAAATGTCCATTATTTGTGAATAATGCTCTAAAATGTGTAAGTTTGTTCGGGTAAACCTTTATATGTGAGCAAACAATTTGGTTGGCGCAAACAAAAAGTTGTCCAAAGAAGCGAAGCTAAAAGTCCACAATGGAGTGCTGATACCAACCCTGATGTATGGCAGTGAGGCATGGAACTGTGAGAGGAAGGATGAAAGTAGACTGAATGCTGTAGAATGAGATCTTTGTGACGAATGTGTGGTAAAACCATGTATGATCGTGTAAAAAATGTTGAGATTCTTAAAGAATGCAAGGCTGATGTAATCGTAGTGAGCCAGATTAAGAAAGGGACGCATAGATAGTTTGGGCATGTAGAGCGAATGAACGAAGAAAGGAGTGTTAGGAGAATATATGACGCGAATGTGAATGGAAGAAGAAGCCGCGGACGACCGAGGAAGACATGGCACGATCAAGTGAATCAAATACTTGAGTCGGGCCATGTCAGAAGTCGGAATAACAGAAGAGAATGTATGAGACGTTGTATGAAAGTGAATGAAGCAAGAAGTATATGCCAACATCGAGCTGTTTGGTGGTCCGTCCTCTCTGCCTACCCCTGCGGGGAAACGGCGTGATGGTTAGTTAGTTAAACAATTTATTATGAATATGAAGATGTCTAATTCACGGAACCGTTTGAAGGATGAAAATCTCGAAACAATTTTACGTTTGTCCACTCCAAAATTGTTAAAATATGTGGATGTAGGCAAATTATTGTTTACAATGTCACAAATCAAATTGAATGTTTATCTACAGATCCACATACTCGTTTAACTAAATTATTACCACATTGACATTTTTAACTCAACTATACATGATATTAAAATAAAATCCATAACACGACCGCTCTCAAACTAGATAACTTAACCATCTTTCCATCTACTCTAGTCCTTTTTATCTTTATCCCACTCCTATGTTCCCCTCCACCCTCCCCTCACCTGACCGACATAGTTTAAGCTAATTGATATAAAACTGTATATTGTCACACTTTACTTATAGTATTTATAATCAGCAGAGGAAAATTATAATTGGCATGATTTATTGTTTTTATTGTTATGTATATATGTTAATTATGAATTTGCTGTTAATTTTCCCAAATATAAATAAAATAAAATTAAAATAAAAGCATTTAAAAGTAAATATTTTCATAACTATGATATGTATGTAATAACTATCTTGAACAACAATATACATAAATGATAAAGTTTGATGTACCCCGGCCCATCGACGGTCAGTGCGGCCTTCCAATAAAATAAGTCGTCGTATGCAGCCCTCTTAAAAAAAACTGTGCACCTCTGCTTCAGATAATATTAGAAAGTTTAAGCTTGGAGAATATAAGATTTCGCACCCAGAGGAAACTGTTATTGTGAAGTTGCTGTTTTGTCATTATTTTCAATTGATTGGAGTTTTGCAGATTTTTTTTTATAAAATAGCATTAAAACTTTAGAAATTGCCAAGAGTTATTCACATTTA
Source organism: Halesus radiatus (assembly GCA_022606495.2). Lineage (NCBI taxonomy): Eukaryota > Metazoa > Arthropoda > Insecta > Trichoptera > Limnephilidae > Halesus > Halesus radiatus. Next base: position 11,889 of record JAHDVE020004092.1, read on the forward strand.
GTTATTTATAATGTCGTAACTTTGAAAAGTTTCTGACATTTTGTATAGCAGTAGCATTCGCGCACTAGTTCATGAAGTAATTTACATATTCTACAAGCGCCCTTGAGGTGATTTTCTCACGAAAACGGCGCTACAGAAGTAATCCAATTATTATTATTAGTTGTTATAATAATAATAATTGGATGATTTGTATAGCGCCGTTTTTGTGAACAATCACCCCAAGGGCGCTACAAAAAATGCAATTTGTGTGTGCATTTCCACCATTTTTACTGCGTTAGACTTACACTTGCAGTTAGACGATCGATTATAGTATTATTTACACAATTAACACTTTCACAGTGTTGCACGCATTTTGATAATTAATTATCATCATTCAAGTTTTTATTTTTATTTATTTATTGATTCATTTTTTTATTTGCTGCCAAATTACGTGCGATCGCACAACTTAACAGAAACCTATTTTTGCCGATTTTAAGACATCGTACTTAAATTATGGCTAAATATATATTTTTTTTTTCAATAAATTTAATAAAATCAACAGATATTTAATTCATTGCTAAATATAAAAATAAAATCGTTTTCCCTTTTAGAAAATTATTTTGTTCATATTATCCTACTCACATTAAGTGGTAAAACATAATTTTAAGGATGAAACCTTTTATTATCTTATTTTGTCTGATTTTAAATTGTTTCCCATTTTTTTGTTAATTGACACTGATTTTTTCATTATGCTACTAACAAATTTAACTAAAACATGAGGTAGTAGTAAAAACGAGCGAATGATTTTCAAAGACCTTAAGTCGTATCCAGTAAAAACCCGGGATATCAAATACAAATTTATTCATAATGTCATCTTTGTAAATATTTTCACATGCGACACCTGTAGGCGACGGGTTGCCGGCAGGTCTCAAGGACCGGGTAGGTCCCAGGTCCAAGGTTCCAGGTGCCAGGTCTTAGGCACCGGGCTGCAGCCACCCTAGCCGACCTAACCGACATCTCAATTAGTCTTTTGACAGGAATCCACCTACAGCATTCGTACCCAATAGCGCGGCGGGCCTGAGAAGGGTTCGTGCGAACAAACTTTCAATATTTAATCTCGATGATAAATGAAAAGTAATCACCTTAAACCTACCGCTTTATTGCATTATTACGATATCCACAGTCTTTAATTGGTTATAAAAATATAGTAATTTGTGCAATATTATTAGGTGACGTTTTAATTAAATTATCTTAGTTCAGTAATAATTCTTAGAGCGTTTGCGTTTATTCGTTTTATCAGTGTATTTTATTTGTTGTTTAGTCTTAAATTTGTAACAAATCTAATTTATGTGTATTAAGCGAAAACCACTCTCGAACGGCGAGCTTTGGTATCATTCAAATGTAGTTTTAAATTTGAAGGTTATTATTGCATTATTGTAGGCTCCCAACGCCATTTCTATAATGAGCTATCGTGCTTTCAAACATCCAATAAACTGTCAAAGATTGTACCATACGCTATTTGTTCTATATTTTTCAATAAATCATGGGAAAAATGGTTTTGAAAAAAAGGGTGTTGAAACTACTAGTAACAATTTTATAAAAATCACAACATTTCAACATTCTAATTCATAAATACATCATTCTTCTTTTCAGTACATATTCTTACAATGGTTTATGGTGTAATGGTCAGCTCCTTTGCCTTTCAAGCAGTTGATCGGGGTTTATTTTAAAAATGTACTTATTTATATTTTTTTGCAAACTTTATTTATGGTTGAAATTTTAAGCTTCACATATCCTAAAATTATATAATCCCGTGATTTTTCGCAGGACTGCGGTATAACTAACATAAAAAAGATTGCTCGTGTTCCTACTCCCCAACTAAATTAACTAATATTAGACTCCCAAAGAAAAAGTTTTTTGGGACGACCCATATGGGACAATTTAGTAAAATAAAAAAAATGACTGTTGTCTTTATTCAAATTAATTTATCAGTATGCAAAAGTAAAGTAAATAAAAGTGTGCGGGTAACCTGAGTGGGGGCGTTTTCGTTAGTTGTCATTATGATTTGTCGGCGGCGATTTGGCGACTTATCCTTGACTCGTCAAGCGGAAAAGTGCAGGAAATTGACTTGTCTTTTGATCACTTTTTGTCGGTCTAATGTTACATGTCTCAATTTGTTCTTAGTTCGTGTGCATAGATGGCGGGTGAATAAAAATACAAAATAAACAGATTTTGGTTTACTGACAAAATACCCAAGATTTACACCTAAATAAATAAATAAAAAAACTTATTTTCTTTAACTCCTGACAAAACCGGTACAACCGGTTTAAATAAATTTAGTTGTTAAAACTAAGTATTCGTGAACCACAATGAAACTGCTTTTTACAAACCTGAGTTAAATTTTATGCTTAATTACTTTACGTTATATTCTTCATTAAGTACGACTAAATAGTCGACTATTTAATTGATATAACTTCAATCCGTTTCTTATCGAGAGACGAATCACATTTAGGAAGATAAATTCTAATCAAATTCCTGTACTGTAACCATCCATCATAAAATAAGCTTTTCTTTTCCAAAAAAACTAACCGGAACATAAATAATTATGAAAATAATTACCAGGATTAAATAGTATCTCCAATAACATACGTTTTGTAATACTACGTCCTCTGCGTGCAGAACCGTATACAAATTTCTTTACCAAACAGTGTTTATCTCAAATGACCTGCCAGATAAGTTTGGTCCTGTATAATATTTTCTGCATGCACATAAAATTAATAACATTTATATATTTTAACGCGGCATCACGTTAATTTGTCTAATATATTTTGTTATGATCGATAAACTGGTGAATACAATTAGTTAACCATAATTAGTAATAATAGTTTGTCTTTAGTTAGTGATAAGATAGAGCATTGGAAAAAATATTTGTACAACGCCCTACAGAGCATTTTTTTAGATAAACGGCGCTCTACAAGTCATATAAGTATTATTATTATTATAACATATTTTATTTTTAAATTTCACATTTTAAATAAAAAACAAAAAAAAATTGTGGCGACCTCTCGGCGAGTGAGCTTTTTTGCTTAGAGGTGTTACATTCAATTTAAAAAAAAAATATCCTTGTATGACGAAAGAATTTTAAGAAGACAAACATTCTCGGCTTACGAATAACTTGACAATATTTGAAAATCTCTTACTACCTTCACACTAAGCGGAAAATGTTGCCTGTGTCCTGATGGAGGAGCCAGTCGAGGAATTGAACTCATGACGCCTGGGTGCGACTTGGACGCGATGCGAACTCAGCCACTAACGGGTCATTATTTTATCAGCACCTGGAAACCCATTTTGGAAAACCAGTCAAACTCAATTATCAGTAAGTCGGTATTAAAGGTAATTTTCCCAAAACTTCTAGAGACTATGCGCAGATGTCCATAGAAGTAAAATATGTCTGGAATTTGAATTTTAGCCACAGACGCTCCAGTGCGTCAATGCATACTCCTTTGGGACTTCTTTTAGTTTGGACGAACCGTTTCGTCTATACTCGCGGAGTGTTTAATATCGTAATGAGTCATTTTCCAGATTTAAAAAAATAAATGGTGGTTGTAAAAATGACTTAATTCACGCAAAAGCGCCTGTGTTCTTCCTGGCTATGCGAGCTAAAACATCTAGTTAATTCAAATTTTAATTCAGATGTTTATTTATATATGGGGCACATAAACCAGGATTTAGTGTATAATAAAGAAATCCTTATCAAGGGATAAAAACTAACTTTTCGAGGTTTTAATGGGCACAGGAAGTAATTTGACAAATTCTTTCTATTTTAACTCCTTTGCTGCCGAGACTCTTAAACTTTATACCTGCCGAAGGATCTCGTAATCAAATTTATCTTGATTTTTTTTAAATACTAGCCATTTGCTAACAAGAGTATGTATTTACCCGCCTCACAACGGTGCCCAGCAGGCGGTGATATAGTTCCCGTCTCTCTTGTACGATGAAATATGAAAAAATAAATTAAAAACCCACTTTTTTCGTGTGACGTTCATCAACTTTTGAAAAACGTGCCTGAAAACTTTAGCCGTAGTCGTCGCCACGACTTGTTCAAGATAACACACTTCAGAACAGATGTTCTAGTACAGCATAGCATGACAAGCGGGATGGTGCTATTGAATAAAAATTCTAAAACAGTCAATATACATATTTAATTACTCTTAAAATACATTTTTTTGTGTACCTATCTTCCCTAATGTTGAGAATGTTAAAATAAGAAATCTTGTGCTTTGAAATGGATCCATTGCGATTACTCTACAGCGCATTTAGATGTGTCTTTTTTTTCAAGGAATTGTAAAAATTAATTAACGGTCATGCCGTATCCTCGCAATGGTAGGCAGATAGGATGAATCGCCGAACAACTTGGTCTTGGCATACATGCTTTGTTTCATTCTAATTCATACATACTCTTCTGTTATTCTGATTCTTGTCATGGCCCACTCAAATATTTGGTTTACTTGTTTTTTTTTTATATTTTATGAAAAATATGCACTTTAACAATCGTGCTTTTTAAAACTTACATTCATTTTCCTGTGAGATATCTATTTAAAAACTTTTAAGCGATTGCAACGCTCTCATTTTTTGTTTACTATAAAATGTTTACTTTATCAATGCAGAACGATAGAGACAAAAAAAAATTCACAAACTTATGGAAAAAACATACTTTGATCAACATGCATAATTTTGCCCTACATTTGTATGATGATTGTAATTTATGGTTGTATTATATTATATTGTTGAAATAAACTCCTGCTCACAGGCTACTTGCAGTGGCTTAGCGGGTATAAGTTAAAAAAAGAGATTTTTTGCAATTTTCTTGTTTTTATGGCTCATTTTTTTAAGGATATGCATAGCTTTTCAGCCTTTATGGACTACAAGCCACTGAAAAATAATAATATTTGAATTTTTATAAAAACTTAATTCCATAACAGCCAGTGTTCATATCTGGTGAAATAGTTGCAAACAAGTTTTTATTTTTCCCCCTTTGTTTTTATGCAGGGGGGACTTCATACGCGGGTAAAAGTAAAACATTATAATATTTTTTATTGGATGAACTGCATTCATATGCCATAATTATAAGTGCGGGGGTAAACCATGCGTAGCGGTCGCGTGCTGCCCATCGCGCCATGTCGCCCAGAGTGCTGATCATAACACACGGGAGAGTGATCAAATGATTGGCATTGATTTAAAATAAACAGGCTTGGTCTTTCTGGCAGGTTATGGGTAGGTTACACGTAGCCAGTAGTAAGAACAGTGATATGTGGAAACTAAATCGTTCAGTTAATTTTAAGTCACTGTCCGCGTGTGGTAAGTAGTAAGTTAAGTAAAAAATTTGTTGCCTCGATTAGAACTTTTTTCTTATTTTTCAGGTATGTACCCCACTCCACGTTGCACACGCATCCCTGTAGTTAGGTGGTGACTATTGTACGCACGTAATCAAGTTTTACTAGGTACAAATACAAGAGTTAACTATATCACTTACTAAATTGCGCGTGCGGACGGAACGTATCATCTCAGGACAGTTATTTAGTTACCATTTATCAATGTCCTTGCTACTGGATACGTGTAGTCTCCGCATTAATGCTACAACCTCCCCCCTCATCCCACCCCACCCCTATCAACTTTTGTCCGCTGAAAAACCAAAATCCTCCTAGCTAGGTAATCCCCGAAAGTGAGTTTTCTCTGTTCCTAACCACAGCGTCCAAGGTTTATACACCCAAATGTTTTCCAATTTTCGATGGGAGGGAAGAGAAAAACTGTTGCATAATTATAATTAAGTGTTTTGTGGTAATGAACAATTTACCGCAATCATTCAATAACGCATTTTCACAAAAAAACATTGAACTGTTTCATAGCGTAAATAGGCATATCTGTGGTACCTATAGATAAAAAATTGAAATTTTGTAATAAGATCACCACAAGAGAGATTTATTTGCTATAGATAATATAGGTACATATTTAGATAAAAAAAATTCTAGGAACAAAATTTCCCCAATTTTCCAGACTGAATGAGAAATACGTGACAGATTTTTTTTTAATATGAATATTCACCTTCTTACTTAAACACATGTATTTTTTAATGCCGTTTTCATAGTTAAAATAAAAGAGTCAAAACATTATCAAAGCCTGCAAACATGCTCGAATATGGCAGGGCGTTGGTACTATGAAATATGATATGATAATATATTGAAATTTTGTCGGTTATTGGTATGAAATCAAAAAATCCAAACCCAAGACAAGAATTCCAAAAAAAAAATTAATGCTTTTGAAATAATTTGTATACCTACCACAGTATCCACGCAGCGCGACATTGCGGAAATTTACTTGCATTCTTAATGCACGCTGCCGACTGACCCGTGAGGTAGCGGTCTAAGTTCTGTCGGAACCCGCCGACCAATCACAGGGCATTTAAGTCTTTAATGGATTTAACGATTTTTAAATAATGACTTATTAATTGTAACTAGAATTATATGAAATGAAATTTACATATTCAGAATCAGCCTTTGCTGATCTATGTAAATGTGTATTTTTTAAATCCATAATATTTTTTATCGGGAGTATCTCATTGCGATGGCAAATGTTAATGTTAAAAAAAATCAAAATTGGTCATCATACCGACACAGAACATCATCATAGGATCATATAACATTCAAAAATGTAAAATTTACAATTCGTGTGTGGAAATATACAAATTACACATTTGTTTGCAAAACCCAACACGATACTTATTAAAATATAAAACTTACAAAAACGTTTCAATAAAGAGCTCAGTACCGACATGTATGGTTTTAAAATTCATATTATTTTTTATTGATTTTATTCTAACAGGGGACTAACCTAAGGTGTTTTATGTCAATGGTATGTGTTATAATGGGTAGGTTCTGCATTATTAATTACCTACTTCATACCTTTGTTCTAAAGGCAGAATTATTGCCATAATTTGCGGTGCTTTTAGCGCACGTGTGGATATCGACCCCGTGGAGTTTAAACCCCAGTACCCGAATGTAAGGTTACCAAATCATTTAAATCATACTGATGGGAAAAATCGAGATATGAATGTCGAAATGATCAATTATTTCGAAACAATTCGAATCTAAAAATGACAGACGAATGATTGTTAAATGCAAACAAAAAAAACTTTAGTATTAATAAGAACCATAGATACCAACATAAAAAAAAATATATAATACATAGCATTCAGATACCAGGTCACAAATAAATTAATGATATCTGGAGCT